>PVIR01031271.1:0-19562 GCA_004026965.1 Petromus typicus
AATCCTCCTGCCTCTGCCTCCCGAGTGCTGGGATTACAGGCGTGAGCCACCACGCCCGGCACTGTGGTATGTGGTACTGGTTGCTGCTGGGTGTGGGTCTCCACATCCAGTATTGTTATGTGGTTACCGGGGAATCGAACCCGGGTCCTTGCGCTTGCAAGACAGGCGCCGGAACCACTGAGCTAACTCCCCGGCCCTTAAATTCTATTTTTAAACATTGTGTCTCCTGAGTGCCCCTACAGAGGCAAATCTGTGGCTATAGCAGTTATGTTAAGGAGCCTTTAATCCACCCCTGCTCCCTAGCAAGCAAAGTATTGATAATTCCTTCTCCATGGTGGTTTGTAGAACATCTTAATAATAAATACAAGGGCTGATTTTCCATTTTATTTCCTAGCTTGTGCAGGAGACTGTGCATGGCTCAGGGTCAGGCTGCCTCATGTCTGTGGAGCTCCTGTTTCTGTCTTCACTGATGTCTTCTGGGCTACATGTTTGCTTCATCCTTACCTGTATTGTTTGGAAATCCATGAGTGTCAGGGGAATGGGATAAAAATGAGAATTAAATTGTGTCATGTACTGGTATAAATTCTCAATGTTGACTGTGATCATAACGTGAATATAAAATATATCAATAAAATCAGTTTAAAAAAGTGAGTCCCTGAGGCTGTCAGACCTCCTCTGCTTTATGATTGGTGGCAGAAGAGTAGCGATGTGAGGACATTCTCATGGCAGTGTGTTTTGGTCTGGGGGACTCTGCTTTCTTTTTTTTTTTTTTTAGGTTTTTTGAGACAGGGTCTCACTTTGTGGCTCAGGGTGGCCCTGAGCTCAGCCTCAAACTCATATCACAGCAATCCTCCTGCCTCTGCCTCCCAAGAGCTGGGATTACAGGCGTGAGCCACCACACCTGGCACTGTGGTGTGTGGTACTGGTTGCTGCTGGGCATGAGTCTCCACGCCCAGTATGGTATGTGGTTACCGGGGATCGAACTCGGGTCCTTGCGCTTGCAAGACAGGCACCGGAACCACTGAGCTAAATCCCCGGCCCTGGGGGACTCTGCTTTCTTGAATGAGATGACATGAAGGATGAGACATTCTGCCCCTTGTCATGCTGTCTCAGAGCAGTTGGGGTCCCAGCAGGAGACCATGTTCATGCCTCTTTAGGTGAAGCATCTTAGACTTGAGTTCTGGCAATTTCTTATTTTTATACGTGTGGCAAACAGTGGATGTGGTGCCCCAGGGGGTCACCAGCAGCAGCTAGAACTCATTAGTCCCGCCCTTGGTGAGCATAGCATGGCAGTCTGGCCTGGAGAAAGGACTCTGGAGAAGATGCTGAAGAGCTAGTAGGTAGGAGGGCAGGGCCTCACTGTGTCATTCAGTTGTGGGTGGCTTCTGCTGAGGAACTGACCTTCTGCACTCTCGGCTGGGAGAAGCTGGAAATGTGGGCAGTAGGTCGGTCGAGGGACCTTCCTCTTCCTCCTTGCCTGCTTGTGTGTGTATCCGGAGGGTTGGGATTCTAAAAAAACTGAGTTTTTTTTTACTGTTTTATGTAAACCATGTCCTGGATGAAGACGGCAGAATGTCTCCTCATCACTTTGAACATACATTGGCCATGTTATAGAACTCTGGAGAGCTAGAAGATTCTTGTGTGAGAAAATTTTTTATATTTGTCTGGTACTGACCGCTAGAAACAGTAATTTCAGGTGACTACCTAACATGTACTTTGAGCACCATCAGACTTTTGTAAGGCAAGTATTTGTCCCACATTGCATTTGTAATTTTTCTGAATGAGGAGCACTTTAAATCCAAGGGGATTTTTGTTTAGTTTTGTTTTCTGGAGACAGAGTCTTGCTTTGTAGGTCAGGCTGGCCCTGAAGTCACTATGTAGTCCAGGCAAGCCTCGAACTCATAGCAGTCCTCCTGCCTCTGTCTCCCAAGTGCTGGGATTACAGGCGTGAGCCACCATGCCCAGAATTGTGGCATGTGATTACTGGGGATCGATTTCAGGACCTTGTGCTTGTCAGACAGATGTCGAGCCACTGAGCTAAATCCTGGCCCCATCTAGGGTGATTTCACCTGGGCTTATGAATGAAAATCTGGGTATGTGATTCTCTAACTCCAAGTCTGCATTATCCTCTGCACCCCAAGTTCCCTGTGAAGATGGAGTACTGAGGGGAGCAGGGCCCAGCTTGGTGGGGACAGGCAGCAGGGACCCTACGGAATACTGTGACTTCATAGCAGGGTCCAACCAGGAGTGTGATTGATTAATAATCATTAAAGCCCTCATATATTTATTGAGCATTTATGTTAATAATGTCCAGAGGCACTGCAAGATTGGAGGAATGCATTTTACATGAAGAAAAAGTGATTAAATTACGTTAGAGAAAGTTTTGAAGTCAGCTACTTTTTATTACTTTACAGTTCTTTGAAACTTAATTAATTTCTGTAAGACATAGATCTGCGTTTTGTGCTGGAACACTGGGTTAGCCAGAGTAGACTAGGATTCCATGACTGCTGCATTGTGTGTGTGTGTGTGTGTGTGTGTGTGTGTGTGTGTGTGTATTTAATGCAACATTTGGGAAAGGCTTTCCTTTACACCACTCCTCTACAATGGCGACGTGAGGGTAATGGAAGGAGTGGGGTCACGTGGGGCACTGAAGAAGCTCTGAACCCCGGTAGAGGAGGATGCTCTGGTCCCTGGCAGCCCCAGCTCTCCCTCCTCACACACTTCCCTTTACTGCTGCCTTCTTGCACATCCTGGTAGGTCATTAGCAAGTCAGCAGTAAGCATTTTCCCTTCAATCTCCTCCATTCTCCCACCGCATGTTCCTGCTAGAACTTCTCATGTTTTAGTGTGTGTGAGAACCTCCATGGAAGTTGCTAAAAATGCCCATTTTCCATGCTTTCCTCTAGAAACTGGAACATCTTTCATCTTAATAAACACTTTTAGTGATTTTTAGGTAGTGGCTCTTTTTTTTTTTTAAGTTTGAGTTTTAATGAAAAGAGAAAGATTTATAAATATAAACATAAGTATTTATGTTCATATTTGAGTAGAGGTCAGATACTGTGGCAGTACTGTTACTGGTACACAATTTTATAACAGGTCAGTTGTCACTCACATAATACCGCTTTTGTGAAGCGCTCACAGAATCGTCTTGCACCTTGGGCTTTACTAAAGTGTTGCTGTCCCTTTTCATCCCTATTGAGCCTCCTCGTTGTCCAGTCAGAATTTCTTCATTTATTTTTTAGGTCTGTATGTTGAATACTTTTCTTACAACCCTGACTGTGCCACTTTGCGTTTTGATTACTTGTTTATATGTCTGTCCCTTCTCCTGGCTGTTACATTTCTTCAGGGCAGGAGGAATGTCACGTTCTTTTTGTGCTCTCTCGCAACCTTGGAAACAGTACTTCCACACTTTACATGTGGATGCGTAGTTAAGGAATAAACATGGTGATGCTAACATGGCTGTTCTGAACTTCATTTTCCTTCCAGCCGCCCTGGAGGGAGGGCATGCCTTCTCAAGAAAACTATTTTGTAACAGATTAGAAAAGGGAAAGAAAGCAAAGATGGCAGTTAGAGTGCAGGAACCTTCCTTCTTCCAGGATGACTCCACTGAGACTCCTCCCAGTAAAGGCTTCCTAACCACCAGGGCTGAGGAGGTAGCCAGGACAAAGGAAAGAGAATAGAAGACAGCTTTCAGGGCACTGTGATCTCTGGGGTCCATGGTCCAGTTAGGTAGAGTCTGGACTGGCTCTTTGGGCTGAGACAGGTCACCACTGGGTTGCTGCCATGCTTGCCATGTGTTGGGCTCCCACAGTGATGCTGCGTGTCCTGCTGTCTCTGGTGATGGGCAGCAGCTGTCTCCTGAAACCGATGTGACGTCTGTTTGTTGCTCTTGTAGCAGTGGACAACTGGATGGGGCAACTTGACCAAGCAGCCAGGGTTTTATGAATGTTAGATGGGGTGGGTTCAGCAGGACCTGTAGGAGCCAGAGAGCAGCCAGCAGTGGGGTGCCAATGAAGCAGGAGTAAGCATCAATACCACCCCAGCCCTGGATCCCCAGAGCTGCTCCAGAAGGCTGCTGTCCTCCCTGGGCAGTTGGCATCAACTCAACAACTCACATCCCTGTCCAGGATGATTCTGCCCTGGTAAGTGTCAGTTTCCCTGTCCCTGTTAGTACTTTTCCTGTGCATACCTTCTTTCCCTACAAGCTGGTCAGATTCTGGTCCTGTCTCCTCAGTTAGGCTGCTTGCTACTCAGTCTCCATACTTGTAATGAGAATCCTGCTGTTTTTTTGAGACAGGGTCTCACTTTGTAGTTCAGGCTGGTCCTGAACTCAGCCTCAAACTCAGTAATCTTCCTGCCTTGTCTTTCTGAGTGCTGTGAGTATGTGGCTTGGTGGCATCTGTGATGGGCATGTTGGCTACTTTCACCTTACACATTTCAGGTCTGTGAACCTGGTGTTGTTTCAGACCCTTTGCTTATGTGATACAGATGTAGTTAAAAACAGTCCTTTTCTTTGGGCTACCATTTTTATTTGGGATTGCAGATGTGAGTCACCATGCCCAGCCTTGTAATATGTGGTTACTGAGGACTGAACTTGGGACCTTGGGCTTGTCAGGCAGATGCTGATACCACTGAGCTAAATCCTTGGCCCCTGAGAATACTGGTTTTTAAATGAGTCTTGCATTCTGCAGTTCCAGGGTTTCACCCTTAGCATCTCTATCTTTATTATATTTTACTGTGTCATTTTCTTACTCTGTTGTTAGCCGAGGGTTTCCATGATGTTACCAGGGCCCAGTTTTGTGTCTTGTTTTTTCTCATTCTCAGTTTTTAATTTTGGTTTTAGTCTTCATGCTGAAATGTACCAGCAAGTCCAGAGGGATCTTTTCTCTACCTGACAGGTGGCAAGTGCTGAGAGAAGGCGGCCCCTGGTGGTCACTGAATTAACTCATCATCTCAGTTGACTGTTCATGTTGGGCCTTGGTTTGGGCAGCAGGTGCCTGATAGGGTGCAGTGACCCTGGGGAGTTTGGATACTCTATTGATAGAGTCACAGCTGATCTCTGTGGCTGAGATGATGGAGGAGGTAGGGGAAGATTGCTGGGGAAAGCTGAAGGGCCAGCCATGAACAGAGTCACATGACCAGGGAAGTTCACTCGTGATGATTGTGCTGATATAAATTAGCCTGGTGCACAGAATGTTCAGGAGAAGCATGAACAGCCTTCAGCCATGTGGGGGACAGAAGACAGTATTAATCCTGAGGTTATAACGCAGGGTTAGCTTCAAGTTCTTGAGCCTCTGTGTTTCTCACTGATTTCTAGAGTGAATCTCAGGCTGCTGCTGGGATCTTGGCTTCCTGATAGGTGCTGCCTACATCCTTGGGGTCAGTTGTCCAGAGCACAGGAGCTGTGATCTGAGCTTTGAGTCATGCTTTTTTTTTGAGACAGAATCTCGCTTTGTAGTTGAGGCTGGCCCTGAGCTCAGCCTCAAACTCACATCACAGCAATCCTCCTGCCTCTGCCACCCAAGTGCTGGGATTACAGGCGTGAGCCACCATGCCCGGCACTGTGGTCTGTGGTACTGGTTGCTGCTGGGCATGAGTCTCCACATCCAGTATTGTATGTGGTTACTGGGGATCGAACCCGGGTCCTTGCGCTTGCAAGACAGGCGCTAGAACCACTGAGCTAAATCCCCGGCCCCTGAGTCATGCTTTTTTGAGATCAGAAGTTGAAAGCAGGGTCTGTCTGTGGTCTCTGTTTATACCAGGGGTTTTGGCATTAGAATCTTCTATAACTGAGAAGGAAAATTTGCATGGAGAGATTCTTCTCTCGGTTCTTTCTGCTCTTGCTATATGACCAAAGTTCTCTCTCTCCACACTCATCCTAATACTGACTTAGCCAGTGATCACTTTACTGTGGTGGACCTGAGCCCTCTGGTGTAGGGATATTAATTCTAGACCTGTTGGACTTCTCAGCTTCTGTAGCCCATTGGTACTTTCCTAAACTTAAATCTTTTCCTCAAAGGGGTTGGTGAGAAGGCATGGTGGTCGTTATCTCTGGGAGAAGGCTGAACTCAGTGGTCAAGACAACCTCTTAGACCTCGTGAACCTCATGCCTTGCACATTGACCCTGGGCAGAGGGATCTTATCTCTTCTTCACTGGTGGCAGGTTCTGAGAGAAGGCAACTCTGATGGTCGCACACTGAGTGTGTGGCATGGTGACATCTGTGATGGGCATGTTGGCTGCTTTCCACCCTACACATTGAAGGCCTATGAACCTGGTATCATTTCAGACCCTTTCCTTTTGTGATAGAGATGTAATAAAAAAACAGTCCTTGCAACTTTCTTTGGGCCACCATTTTTAATTGGTGGTGATTTCTTTGATGTTCTCTGTCTTTAATGTTTTGGTTTTATTTCAAAATGCAATTAAACAATGAGGAGTGCTTGACCTCCCTCCTGCTTTACATCAGAGCTGTGCTTCTGCCACTGCTACTGTGTCCAACAGCCTCTTTGTTCTGTGAGTTTTCTCACAAGGTCAAAAGAAAAAATACCTGCCAGATACTAACCATGAAATGGAGTTAGGACCCCCTAAACAATCCTTCTAACTAAAGGAAGCCTGTTTTAAAAATTAGAATGTGAGTAACTTCCATGTGAAAAGGGTTCCCTTATTAGTCCCTTGTTGTGTTTGCTGGCACATGTCCTGTTTTCAAGGCACGGTATTGGGAGAACGCTGTCACTGGGTGATGTATGGGGGCCATATATCATCAGCACATCGTCTTTGTAGAGGACATGGTTCTACAAGACATGATTCTGGCCAGACAGAGCAGTAGGGGCTTATTCTTTCCTCTGCCTCCTGCCTTTTGCTTTAATCTCCCTGTGTTTTTTGTTGGAGAGAAGTGAATTTCTTCATGGGATATAACTTGTTGCAAAATAATCGGGCCCCCCAGAGGACTTCATAAAGTCTTCGAAATGGTTGAGCTTCAAGGGTAGCTTTGTTTCTGATTTCTCACTCTGCTCTAGGAGGAGGCCTTGTTTGCCAGGGCCCAGGTCTCTAGGGTAAAAGTTCTCTGAGCCTAGACAGGAGGGAAAAAGAATAACATTCCCAGATGTGGTGCAATGAATCACACAATGTTCTTACAAGGTATTTTGACAGTAAGTTTCAGAAATTACAGCTGTGGGATGCTACAAGGCTCCCAGGACAAGACACCCTCCTGTGCGAACCAAAGAAATGGAAGGAGTTGACAGTCTGAGGGTCTGGTCCATTTTTCAAAGAACCTGGTACCCAGAGACTTCTGTTGAGTTAAGTTAAGGACATAAGCTGTCTTTCCTAACTGTAGTGTTTTCTCTTATGCATTCCAAATGAAATCATCAGGCATTCAGTTCTGGATTTTTTTTTTTTTTAAGGTATTTTTTGAGACAGGGTCTCGCTTTGTGGTTCAGGCTGGCCCAGAGCTCAGCCTCAAACTCACATCACAGCAATCCTCCTGCCCCTGCCTCCCGAGTGCTGGGATGACAGGCGTGAGCCACCATGCCCAGCACTGTGGTATGTGGTACTGGTTGCTGCTGGGCATGAGTCTCCACGCCCAGTATTGTTATGTGGTTACCTGGGATCGAACCCGGGCCCTTGTGCTTGCAAGATAGGCACCGGAACCACTGAGCCAAATCCTAGGCCCCAGGCATTCAGTTCTGAAGATAGGGCACACTTAACAGAGGCAGATCTTTGAAATCTTAGCTGCAGACAGAGTTGGTCCTTCTTCACATCTGAGCTACACTGTATCCTGCAGTGCTTAAGTCACAGACTTTGACAACGCAGGGTCATAGGTTTGAGTCTCTGCCCTGCTGGCTATGTAAACATGCCAGGACACAACACCCACTGGGCTTCAGTTTTCTCACCTAAAAAACTGGATGGAGGCAAATCACTGATTTCCCTGGACTTGTTGTGAGTGTTTAATGACAACCACAAGGTATCATACTCAACGAAGTCTGATACATAACAGATTTTTAGAAAACGTCCAATGCTGTGATAAAGAACAATCAGACTCTTGCCTGTCTGTGCAACTGTTTGTTACTCACTGTTTGATGGAAGATAGGTCAGCTTTGTTTGGAGCTTTGGCCAGTAAAAGGATTTGTAAAACTGGTGGAGCAAATTGTGGACACAGCAAGATCTGGAGAGATACTTAAGGGCAGAAGCTGGGGTGAACAGGACAAGGGCCAAGGTTGATGACTTAATTTCTTTTTTTTTAGGTTTTTGGAGACAGAGTCTCACTTTGTGGTTCAGGCTGGCCCTGAGCTCAGCCTCAAACTCACATCACAATCCTCCTGCCTCTGCCTCCCGAGTGCTGGGATTACAGGCGTGAGCCACCACGCCTGGCACTGTGGTATGTGGTGCTGGTTGCTGCTGGGTGTAGGTCTCCACATCCAGTATTGTTATGTGGTTACCGGGGAATCTAACCCGGGTCCTTGCGCTTGCGAGACAGGCGCCGGAACCACTGAGCTAACTCCCCGGCCCTGATGACTTATTTTCTTCAGAGTGTGTCAGGAAAGAGAAGTCTTTGGTAACACTGGGGAATCTGAGTTTCTTTTTTTTCCAGGTTCATTTTCTGCACCCTAGAAATGGTTTTGTTTTTTCTGTCCATTTTTCTGCCCAGAAATGTTGATCTGAGAGAGGACCCAAAGCCTTACATTTACGCTTAGATTTTGGGGTAGACCAGCTGCCCTTAATTTCTTTCTTTTGTCTCTTTCTTTGTAAAAGTTATGGGGAAGTCAATTATATCATCAGTAATGAAGAAAAAGTGACAGTTTAATTAAAATAATAAATCATCAATCAAATTTAATACTCCCATTGGCACCCAGAGGGCTATCGTGGGGCCTCTCCACCCCACTTTGTTATTATTTCGAGGAGACTAAGCGCAGATTTTGTACAAGGGAGACAGGCTGGAGCAAGTACAGGCTTGTCCTAGTGGCTCCTGAGTGCACATTCTCACTGGTGACAGTCCGCTGACCAGGATTTCAGAAAGAAACCACTGCGTCCTTTCCAGGGATCAGAGTGCCTGGTGGTTGGTGGAGTGGCCCACTTGGATCTTCGGATGCTGCCAAAACACGCCTCTTTCTTAATCCCATTTTTGGTGGTACTGTATGTAGATTGAACACTGGGATGTTCCTGCACTGAGCCAGGTTTCCCCGATATTCTTTCGTATTTATTTATTTGTGGGGTCCTCTGAGGCTAAACAACGCTGGCTCCATAAAGGAAGTGCAAGGCAGCAGTGAACAGCTAAACCGCAGGCCCCTCAGGGCCACAGTGATTAAAGGAAAACAAATAGACAAAGACTACCCACTATGGGGCTGGTTTGGGGAGGTTGAAAACAAGGAAGTGGGGCTGTATATAAGGGCTGAGAGCGGAGGCAATAAAGGCTTCTCCGTGTGATGACCCCTGCCCGTGGTTCGATGCCAGATGAGTAGCCCTCAGAACAGGACCCGACATTTATTTATAGTCCTTTATTTTTTATTTTTATTTATTTATTTATTTTAGGTTTTTTGAGACAGGGTCTCGCTTTGTGGTTCAGGCTGGCCCTGAGCTCAGCCTCAAACTCACATCACAATCCTCCTTCCTCTGCCTCACGAGTGCTGGGATTACAGGCGTGAGCCACCACGCCCGGCACTGTGGTATGTGGTACTGGTTGCTGCTGAGTGTGGGTCTCCACACCCAGTATTTGTTATGTGGTTACCGAGGAATCGAACCCGGGCCCTTGTGCTTGCAAGACAGGCGCCAGAACCACTGAGCTAACTCCCTGGCCCAGTCCTTTATTTTTTGAGTCAGGTCTTGCTTTGTAATTCAAGCTGGCCCTGAGCTCACTGCCTAGCCCGGGCTGGCCTTGAACTCATGGCAGTACTCCTGCCTCTGACTCCCAAGTGCTGGGATTACATGTGTGAGCCACCACGCCTGGCTCTGGTTTTTACTTTGGTACAGAGGCTCGCTAAATTGCCTAAGCTATTACTTATGATCTTCCTGCCTCTGCCTCCCAAATAACTGAGATTATAGATGTGTACCACCTTGCTAGGTTCATTCTTCAAGTTATGCCAAATCCTAGCATTTTAGAATTTTTAAGGATTAAAACTAGGTCCAGCTGCCAAAGCCCAGGCCACCTCTTTCACGGCACATTTCCTGGGTGACCTTACTCAGGGTCACAACATGCTGTGACCTCATCTGTGGGACTCAGGTAGCCCATCTCTCTAAAAAATTTCCCAGCAGGCTTAGCTGCATATTGATCCTTCTTAAAAGTCTCAGCAGTCATGTAGGCGCTCTGTACCCATTTTCCTGGCTGGTCTCTTAACCCAGGCGCCAGGCCTGGGTTCTTGTTTGGTCTTCACTCCACAGCCTGCTGGTTCTTTGAGAACTGAAGCATTTTAAGTTCACTGTACAACATTCATCTGTCTGCAGATCTTAAGAAACAATAAGGATTAATGAAACAGTGTCTATAGAGCTCTGTAAAAGAAAATTGCTATGTGAACACCAAGGATTATGCTTCTGTTTGGGAGAAGTGGTACCCTATTACCATGAGAAATGGGGACCTGTGTTCAGAAGTACTATAGCATTCATTCTCCTTGGCTCTTAATTGCTGGAATTAGGTTACTTCAAGGAGAAGGTGACCTCGTTAATTTCATGCATGGGGAGACTAGAAATTGCAGCAGGGATCCACAGGCTGACGCTGGACCAAGTTCTCTGGCCTCTTCTCCTTGGGAAATGACATAGAAACCCATATTCCTCAAAATAAACTCCTATCTGAGCAATCTTGAGTCTCTACATAGAACTCTGTTGTGTGTGTGTGCGTGTGTGTGTGTGTGTTTCAGGGAAGTGTAAGGGTCAGTATTTTCGCCAGTGTACACAGCACGGACTCAAAGCGATGTTTTCTTCCATGTTCTTCCTGTAGTCAAAAGCTGCAGGACTTGTGTGAGCTGCTAGCTTTGATGTCCTGTTTTCCTGAGGGCGTAGTGATTTGTGAGTTCAGGATTTAAGGCCTGCTTCTCTCTCCTCTCACAGCCTGAGAGAAAGGGATATTTGTAAATCCCTGCATTCTTCAGGGCCAAGTGTGATGCTCTAGCTCTAGATCCCTGCTGTGTTCTTTACCTCTCAGAGTTGCTGGGCTGTGGTCTTCTTTGATGGTTCACGAGAACAGAGGGAATAGTCCATGGTGTGAATGAGTAAACACCCCTGTGAATTTTGCCTTTGGATGGGAGTTTCTGAAGGCCGGAGCTGTGAAATGATACCAAGTGGAATGACAGAAGTGCCTGTGTGTGTGCATACGGTGTGGGGCTGGCGGAGCAGAAAGAGTGCTGCTCTGCCAGCTTATCCTCTCTGCTGATGCTGCGTGGCTCCTGGCTTCAGTGATAAATTGAGTCCCTGTTCGTTTGGGCAGGAAGAATATCACAATTTCCAGCCTCCCTTGCTCTCTGAGCTTCTTGTTTGCCAAATGAAAGGTGTTTTCCCCCAGGGTATGCTTTTTAGAGAGGGAAAGGATGGAGGGGACAGAAGGCTGGCCTTCTCACTAGAACAGCTGACCAGGTGGAAGCAGAGTAGGACACTGGGCATTTTTTTATATCGAGGGACCCGTGTCACTGTCTGAGAACACAGCCTCTGTCAGCTACCTCTCTCCCACCCTTTCATTTTAGTAGCTGCTGTGTTTTTGTCTGCAGATTCATATTATTCTTTTCTAACAAGAATCAAAGGCCAGGAAATATGTTCATTCTGTGGTTAAAATATCGTTCCTTCTAGGAGAATCTTTGAAAACATTATTGAAGACATTGAGGAGGAATGTTAACCAGAGCCTCTCAAAACTGTTTTCGCCCTGGTAAAGGAAGGCACACAGAGATATTGGACAGCTGTGCTTTTCTGCCTTCTGCCCCCTTGCCTCGCCCTTGGAGACAGATTCTGGCATCCAGAACAGACTGGCTCAGCAGCAATTCCTGTGCCCAGGGTGCTCTGTGCTACCACCTGGTGACGGTCTCCGGCACAGCGCGGGCCAGGGAATTCTACTTAACTTGCCTGGGCTTAGGTCGCATTCCGATGGACCTTGTCACTAGTCATTTCCATTTCTTTCTTTCTTCTTTTTTTTTTTTTTCTTCTCATACTTCTTTTACTCTCGAATGTTGGCACTTTATTGTGGGTGCTTCGAGACTGTCCAGTCCTGATGTATGTGGTCAGGTTGGACCGTCTGGGGCTCCTCCCTCAGAAGGAAGGCCCAGTGCAGGTGGACATGTCTGGAAGCAGGCACAACTCATGGGCTGACCCCAGAGAGCCACAGACCGGGCAGAGGTGAGGCTGAGAGGTGCAGGAAGGTGTGCTGTCTTGCTGACTGGCTGGGCTAGATGATCAATGTTCTCTTTTTCCTGAGTGTTCTTTTTGCCATCATTTCTGTTTACTTAGAATTGGAGAGCATCCGGCACCAGTGAGAACTGAGGAAGACTGGTAGAGGATGACAGTCTGGCTTTCACAGATGTAAGGGGCACCTCGCTGCCATGCCCAGGGCAAAGGTACTTTCCTGTTATCAGAACATAGTGGGTGTCTGCAGACAAGGGTCATTGTATTATAGACAGCTAAATTAGGTAGAAGAATTACAGCCATTAAGATTGGGCTGGGTTGTCAGTGCAAAAGATGAAAACGTGCTACAATCTGGCTAGGAACACATCTGTTGGATACCAGGCCTTGAGACAAAGACAGAATGACCAGGCCTGCATGCTTCTCCAAGGACAAGATAAGTGATGACACTTGGTCTAATGAAGTCTAGATAGACATCAGTCATCTTGGTAGACTGATGGTAGTGTTAGGCTGGAACAGAACCTCTCCAGGAGACACGCCCCAGAGAGACACGCAGTCAGAATATCATGCAACAGCAAGAGGTTTATTCGAGTACCAGCGCTTGGGACCGTCCTAACACTCAGGAAAGGGTGGCCCAGAATTACAAATTTTTACTTTTATACCCACAGTTCTAACTTAAGCAAAGTATTGTTATTTCATTGGCTAGTTTAGGCAAGGTGTCTCTATCTTAGGGGCTAGCTTAGGCAAGGGGTTTATTGGCTCTGTACGCTGTCCTTCAAATTTATGGAGGGATTACTTCACTTGTACTGCCTGGAGAAGTCTCTCCTTATCTTGTGTAGTTGGGATTTCTTGTACTGCCGAGAAGTCTCTCCTTATCTTGTTTGTAGGTCTGCTGCTTTTTGAAGCCTGTCCTAGATTTTGACTTTACAGTAGATCTTGGTAGACCAAGATCTTCAGACCCATCATTTTCTAGAAAAAGTCTTTGTTCTTTCCATGTACACTTGTTATGTGACTTGTTCTCCCGTTATCACTTGTCAGGTCCTGTTCCCAAGGGCTACTCATCTGGCATCGAACCAGGGGCAGGGGTCATCACGAGGAGATGAAATGGTGGAGAAGCCTTTATTGCCTGCGCTCTCAGCCCTTATATACAGCCCCGCTTCCTTGTTTTCAACCTCCCCAAACCAGCCCCATAGTGGGTAGTCTTTGTCTATTTGTTTTCCTTTAATCACTGTGGCCCTGAGGGGCCCGCTGTTTACTTGCTGCCTTGCACTTCCTTTATGGAGCCCGCGTTGTTTAGCCTCAGGGGTCCTCACAATCACTGAAACCTAAGTGACTATACTTACAATGTTATTGGTTGATCATAGTTTTAACCCATGTTGTACATCCATTGTTTGTGCTCTACAAAACTTCCCTGAAAAAAGAATCCTTGGCTACACATTTGAGACCCATCTTGTCTCCCAGAAACTACCCTCTCAATAAACATCTCCTACTCTTTTTTTTTTTAGGTTTTTTGAGACAGGGTCTCGCTTTTGTGGTTCAGGCTAGCCCTGAGCTCAGCTTCAAACTCACATCGTAGCCATCCTCCTGCCTCTGCCTTCCAAGTGCTGGGATTACAGGCGTGAGCCACCATGCCCGGCGTTGTGGTATGTGGTACTGGTTGCTGCTAGGGTGAGTCTCTGTGCCCAGTATGGTATGTGGTTACCGGGGATCGAACTCGAGCCCTTGCACTTGCAGGACAGGCACTGGAACCACTGAGCTAAATCCCTGGCCTTTTTTTTTTAAGGTTTTTTGAGACAGGGTCTCACCTTTTGTAGTTCACGCTGGCCCTGAGCTCAGCCTCAAACTCACATCACAGCAATCCTCCTGCCTTTGCCTCCCAAGTGCTGGGATTACAGGCTTGAGCCACCACGCCCAGCACTGTGGTATGTGGTACTGGTTGCTGCTGGGCGTGAGTCTCTACATCCAGTATGATATGTGGTTACTGGGGATTGAACCTGGGTCCTTGCGCTTGCAAGACAGGCACCGCAACCACTGAACTATATCCCCGCCCCCCCTTTTTTTTTTTGAGACAGGGTCTCACTTTGTAGTTCAGGCTAGCCATCAGCTCAGCCTTGAACTCACAGCAATTCTCCTGCCTCTGCCTCCCGAGTGCTGGGATTACAGGCCTGAGCAACCACTCTAAGCACTGTGGTATGTGTACTGATTGCTGGTGGATGTGAGTGCCCACACCCTGCATTGTTGTATGTGGTTACCGGGATTGAGCGCTTGCAAGACAGGTGCTGGAACCACTGGGCTAAATCCTTGGCCTCAACATCTCCTATTTCTAACCTCAGTTGGTCTTAGGGTTCATTCTTTGATTCTAGAAAGCATGAGCTCAGCATATCAGACCTCTAACAGATGGAGAATTGTATTTTCCCTATATCTTTTGTAGGTCCTATTTCATCACTCCATCTTCTGTCCTCTGTTAGTGTAGTTTTCAAGAAGTCTCAGTTCTAGGGGCAGGGCCACTGCTGTTATTCGCTGTACCTCGAATATGTGAGAGAACTGGGATTGTGAGGAAGTACTTGACCCTGCTACATTCCAGACCAACTCTCCTGTGGCCCCTGGGCAATCTGTTAAACTTGCATAATCATCTGTGAACTGGGAATGCAATGGATGTTTTGTTGATAGTGTTTGGTTAAGACCCCAGAAGATGAGCATGGGAGGAGCCTTGGGCTTTGTATAACAGCCTGAAAACACCGAAAAAAGAGGACAGTGTGCAGGAACTGCTCTTTCTTTTCATGGTACTGGGATAGCCCGGGTTCTTTCCACTAAACTATACCTTTAGCCTTTTTAAAAAAAATTGGAGAAAAGGTATTACTAAGTAGTTCAAGCTGGGCTCAAGTGTGCAATTTTCCTGACTCAGCATCCCAGAGAGCTGGGATTATAGGCTTGTGTTGGGTTCAGAGGATGTTTCTTGAATGGACTGTGAACTGGTTGAACCATAGCCTTGAGCCACAATGATAGCAATACTGCTGGGGAACGAGGTGTCTGGGTGTGATAGGCGTTTGAAGGAAGGGATTGCCTGCTTGTTATGCCGCCACTAAGGCTCCTGGCTCAGAGTGAGTGTGTTCTATTCCTGGTGTAATGGAGAAGCAACATGCATGGGCTTGATTAACCTGTGTTTGAATTTACTCTAAAGCTGATACATTCAGCTAAATAGATAGGGGAATGAGCTACTTACAGAGATTCTCTGGAACTTTTATTTTTGTTTATTTTTCTTTGAGGGACTGAGATTTGGAGCAGTATAGTTGCCAGTCAGACATCAGGGGAATAATTGGGTATTGCAGTTACATACCAGCATGACCCTTGGTAGACTTTGTGAAAACTCAGAAGGGGGAACACTTTACTAAACCCATAGCCAAGTAGTAGTAGTAGTAGTAGTAGTGGTAGTAGTGTGTGTGTGTGTGTGTGTAAAAGAAACTACAGATGTGAGTCTGTAGACCATCTGGTTGGAATAGCTTTTGTGCTGGCCTATAATTACAAGCCATGATTATGAATCTTGGGATCTTGTTATGGGTTCTGATTAGCTCCCAGATTTCTAATTTAGCAGCCAGTTCCTATATTTGAGATTCGACGCTTTCCTCCTTATTGGTTCTCAGTTGTGTCTTGACACCCCTCTGGCTGCCTGGGAACTCTGACCTCCCCAGGTCCCAGCACCCAATCCTGCAGGACGGAGGGGACACATTTACAGTGGCCCTTCGAAGGTTGGTGACTGCATAAAGACACAGCACTTCAAGTCTCTGTCATCCTGGAGTCAGAAATGAGCATCAGGATGTGGCTAGCCAAAGGAGCATGTGGCAAAGCCCAGTCATGGTTAATAATGGTGAGCCAGCATATATAACTGGTAGTTATGGTTGATGACTTTTGGTGAGAGGAAGGTGGATGGTATTTTTAATTTTTAGACAAAAAATTTTAATTTTTCCCTTCCTTTAAATTGTGGCCATAACTGTTATGTTTATAAGGTAAGGAAAATTTTAAGAATGAATATATGGGCTGTGTTTTGGAGTTAGCCTCCCTGCTGTCATCGTGTTGGAGATAGAAGGAGGGAACTCTAGAGGCTGAATGAAACCCGGTGCTTCTGTTGCTCACAGAGGCACAGTAAGTGGCTCCATCACCCGTCAAATCCTCCTGGGGACAAGCGCAGTTCCCGTACCACAGTGGCACAGGGGAAGCCCCCTGAAGAAACAGTGGTCCCCAAAAAACACTGTTGCTGTGTCCTTAGAGTAATGGGATCCAGGTTTCCAAGCAGGAGCAGCCTCAGCCTCTGGGAGGGTCCACAGAAGGGTTGTAATCTGTGGAGAGGATGAGGACTCCTTGAAACTTCCACAGAGTAAACAAGGTCAGACCACAAGAGCGCAGACCACAGTGGCCACCAGAAAAACCAGGGAAAGGGGAAGTGAGATTACTCAGGCCACCCAACCCCCCCAACCCCGAAGCTTAACCCTAACCCACAACCAGTGAAAGAAACAGCAAGGTTAGCAACCACTAAACAGCCGTGCTGCGATCCATGTGGTGGAATCAGGGTGGCCACATTGATGTACTCCCCCAGGGGCTGAGTAGGTTCTGGGATGTTGTAGCCCTCTGGTAGCCTTTCGAAGCCTTGCAGGCCAGGGAGTGAGAGGCCTGAGAGAGAAACTGAGCAGTGGGAGACCCAGCTCTCTCCACACCCCTGAGAATCACAGCGGGTAGAAGGGACCGCAGGGTCCTGGAGGCCCTGACTGTGGCCTGGGATGGCATCAAGGTTAATGCAAGATCAGGCCCTAGGTAGGAGTGTGTGGGAGGAGACCCCAGAAGATGAGTGCTAACCCACAGGAGCCTTGGGCTTTGTATAGGGTTGAGTTTAGGCTCCCAGCCTTGAAGACACACAGACACACAGACACACACACACACAGACACACACACACACAGACACACACACACACACACACACACACACACACACCCCCTCTGTAGTTCTGTTCTGTAGATGGTGAGAGTGTCCTTGGTCACAAGGTTAAGTGTGCTGAAGGATTGTCTTATCTTCCCAGGGTCACTGTCAGGGCACAGGCTGAGTCTCTGACACATTGTGCAAGGATCTAGCTCAGCAGTGATGGCGAACCTTTTAGAGACAGTACCCAAACTGCAACCCCAAACCATATTTATCAAAAAGAGCAAAGATTACAATTAAACCTGAACACTGAAGTTTTAGTTCAGAAAAAACAGCAGTTATCTGATGCTTGGCTGCTAGGACAACTTGGTTGTCATCCTAACAGAGAGGACTCTGCGTGCCTGCTGTGGTACATAGGCCATAGGATTGCCACCATTGGTCTAGGTCATCCCAAGGTGTGAGAGCCGGTCAGGTGTCCTCTCCCACTGCCTGCACATCAGCCACGGATGGTAGCAGTACCACCTGATCCACTGGAGCTGTGCGCTCATGGTTTCAGTCTGAATTTTGCCTCTGTACCTTGCAGCTGTGCCAGATTTGATGGAACAGCTACTTGCTCTGAGTTGTGCTTTTTCTGTTAAGTGAGGAGGATAGTACTTGCTGGCTGGGTGTGGTGTTGTATGCCTATGATGTCTGCACTAGGCAAGTGAGGCAGAAGGATTGCCATAAGTTTGAGACCAGCCCAGGCTATATAGCAAGTCACTTTAAAACAAAGAATGGAATCCATACAACCTAGCACATGGCAAGGCCTCAGCTAGCACTGATCTTGGCTGACAGTCCATGCGAGTCTTTAGCTCATGTGCTTCAGCTCCGCACACAGACAAGCGTACATGACACATTTGGATCTTCTTCCTCTAGGACATTTGACAGCTGACCTTTGGGGACAAAACCAAAGATTCAAATGCTCACTGCATTCTCATTAGCATAAGTGCTAATGTAACACAGTTGTCCCAAGGCTATAAAACACTGGTGACACTGTCTCTGCTTTGCACATGGAATATTATTTTTTCTTTCAGTTCTATATTCAACTATGTGTTATTTGAGTTGGAACTTTAGGTTGTGGCATTTTAATGGATCTGCTATGAAGGATTGTTGGCTGGCTAGGAGAAGATATCTTTGTTCTGATGATGTATTCTCAGTCAGGTGGCCCAGTGGACAAAATATGATTTACATAATTGTTATTATTTCTAGAGTATGCACTAAAAAGAAACCATAGAGACTTGAGAAAACATATCCCTCGGCATTCAGTTATTTGGGCGCAGATGGTATTTAAAGAAGTAACATTTCATCTCTTCTCATCTTTATACGTCCTGTGCTCACCCTGAGTCCTCTGTTCCTGGTGGACATTTCTGTTCTAGGGAGGGGAAGCTTCTGTTTGTGGTCAGCATGTCTCCCAGCCAACATGAAGGCAAGGTAGGAAGAAGAGGACTCAGAGTGGGTCAGGGCTCTGGGGAGTCCAGTGCTGATTTCCTGTGTGTCCTGTTTATTTTTCCCCAGAACAAGGAAGTGACCTGTAAGCGGGAGAAGTGCCCGGTGCTGCCTCAGGACTGTGCGCTGGCCATCAAGCAGAGGAACACCTGCTGCGAGCGCTGCAAAGGTGGGTTCCTGGTGTGGCCTTGATCTACCATTGTGCTCCCCTTTCTTTTCACTGTATTCCTAGCTGGTGGTGTGTATGTGTGCAAATGTGCGCATGTATGTGTGTAAGTGTGTATATGCCGTGCGTGTGGCTGTGGTGGGAAAGGAAGGAGGTGGAATGTGCACCTGTGTATCTGGTTTGTTTTCAGGGTGAGTTGTTCAGTGTCCTGGACTAGAGGTGACTCTGCCTTGGTTGCTTTGCACAAGCCTTGAGGGTCATGTCTTGTTTGACTTTGCCTCACCTAAGGGAGTCATGACTATAAGTAGTGTTTCTCAAAGTGGTCTATAGATCTGTTGTATCTGGGGGATGAACAAGCCAATCTGGAAGGTAAGTGGGGCTGGAGGTCTCGATCCCAGGAGCTGGCTGGCTGATCCCATTGTTTGTTGAGATTTTCTTTTCTGACCTGTCTCTTTTTTTTTTTCCCTTAACATAATTATGTTGAATTTTAACTTTTAAGCAGATTAGCACTACATTAACATAAATTGTACTGCAACATTTAAACAGGAAAGGAAAAAAAAGTACTTTTTGAATCTACAAAATACCCGCCTTGCACAGAAATAACAATTACTGGCTGGGGATTTAGTTCAGTGGTTCTGGAGCCTGTCTTGCAAGCGCAAGGACGCGGGTTCAGGTACACTGAACATCCCCCGCCCC
>PVIR01031272.1:0-19562 GCA_004026965.1 Petromus typicus
GAGTTTTCTGGTTCTCTTTAAATCAGCTCGCAGTTGAGTACAGTCAACTGCATTCCCGGCCTTAGCCTCACCCTACCAGAAGAATCAATTTCCTGGTCAGGAAAGGGGTTTTATGTCTGGTCTCTGAGGTTAATTTTTAAAGGCCTTCTCAATGAGTTTGGGAAGCAGATTGTATTTTTTAAAAGATGGACTCATATTTAGGTTCAGCATCTCTTATCTGAAATTCTTATTCTCTTTCTTTGTTGATTTTGGAATATTTGCATATACATAATGAAATATCTCCAGGATGCAACTCAAACTTTGAGAATAGGATCCATATCTAAATAGAATTTAAAGTATGTTCCATATGCCTATAACCTAGAGGTAATTTTACAGAGTATCTTACTCATCAGCTCATGTACCACGCCATGCAGAGGCCACACTAGCCCACACAGAGAGGTTCCACGTAGATGGACAGTGACTTCCGGCAAGAACCTACACCAGGTCAACTGCAGCCATGGGGGTGGGGGGAAGAGGGGGTAGCAGCCTCCAGCCCCGGCCTCAGAACCACCAGGCTGACCTTAAAGTGGGACTGGGATGAGCTGCCCCTGACAAGCTCTCAACAAACCACAGATTTGTGAACAAAATAAATGACACTCATTAAACTAGAAGGTTTTGGGCAATTTTACTATACAGTAATAGTAAATGGACCACCTTGCTACAAAAATATCTTTCTTTAGTATGTCTGATTGTTAACTGTTTCACCTCATCTGGGAATTTATTCATTTCTTGTTTGAGAAACAACAAAACCAAACCAAAACACCCCTCTTTCTTTGATCCTAAATCCCCCTTTTAATCGATAGTACCAGAAATCTTCTTTCGAACATTCTATTCTTGAATCTCACCATTAAAAAAAAAATCACCTGGTCAGAAGTCAATTTGCTGGAAATAAAATTCATGAATGTCTGACTTGGCAAACTTTCCATTTGTCATAAGGTTGTTTACATCATTTGTGGGGGTACAGACAAGAGGTTTGGGGTGGGGAGCGCGGGCCTAGGACTGCCCCATGTCCCTGCCCTCCTGCTCTTGTCCAGCACTGTCCTCGAGCCCGTGTCCTCAGTTTCTCCTCGCCGGGGTCCTTTCTCAGTCCCCTCATCTCTCTCTGCCCCCCACTCCTCCGCACGCTCCTCTCAAGGCTGTCTCATCCCACTCCACACTGGGCATGCGTGGATGAACTCTGCTGCCAAAGGCTGTTCGCTCTCCCAGCTCCTGTATGTCCATATCAGCATCAGAAGCAAATTGTATCTTCTGTGAAATGCAGTGAAAAAGTTAAAGTGAGACACCAATTAACAGTTCACAAACATCTGTAAACTTCATAATATACAAAGAATGATTTTGACAAGATCAGAAAACTAAAAAAAAAATCAGTCTTCCAGCGAACTGGTCATTCTGTGAATCGACACAGTTCATGAGGGTTTTCTTCCTGCTCTTACGAGACCACATCCATTCCTTGCTTAACAGACAGCAGTGGCTTCAGAAGACAGCCCCAGTTGACGACTTTGTGTTGCTCCAACCTCTCTCCCTCAGCCTTGTGTCTTACTACACTCACTCTGGTTGGATTAGTGCCTTTTATGCCTTTGCAGATATCATTTCTTCTGCTGGCAACACTGTTCTGCTCTTGTCTCCTGGACAAATGGGAAGTTTCCAGTCTGTGGCCGCCACCTTTACCAAGCTCCATCACCAGGAAAAAGTTTCATGGTAAGTGTGTCTCGGCGGGGCGGTAGACCTGTCATGTCAGGGCGCTTGCTACTTAGCATGGGAGTCGGTACACAGTAGGCAGTCAATGAATCTTGCTTAGAAGAATACTTAGAAAGTATTACTCCAGTCATCTGCTGTTTAAAAATAATCCCTTAACGGAACCAATTTTGGATGACTCCCTCAGGCTATCTGATAAAGAGACATATAAAGAACATGTCTGCATTTTGTTTAAGACTTCTGCTGCAATCACAGTTTACTTTGCGGTTGAAAGCACCTTGAATAAATAACCGTATTACTGATTTCTCTTGTTGTTAGTGAAGGTAAAAGCTTGTGTGTACTGGCCCAAGGCACGCTGTCTCTTATTAACCATTTTATCTGATACCAAGAGGCATGCCTCGCCTCCATTTTTGTCTTTATTTGCAAGCAGCTCTGAGTTAAAGAAATGTGTGTGTGTGTGTGTGTGTGTGTGTGTGTGTGTGTGTGTGTGTGTGTGTGCTTTTCACCAACTTGGATTTGAATCTTAGCTCTGTTTCTTCTGGTGTATGTGAGTTTTCTGGGACTTGATTTCTTCATATATAAAATTAGGTATCAGAGCTAGTCAACTGTTTTTTTGTGAGAAATGAATAAAACTTGGTAAGCAGACATATTTTACAAAGTGCTATACAAGTGTATTGTTATTTCTGTTGTTCTTTCTGAAAAACTATCTTTAAGGTATCAGTTCCCCCAGTTAATAATTCTGGTTTCTTCTCTTGCCACCAAGAGACAACTTGAGAGACTTTTGAAGATACTAACCATATTCACTTTCATTTCATACACTGTAGGTTAAATTGTTGAATTTATACTTTCCCAACATTATTACTAATCTCTCCCAAGTCGTCAAAGAGGATGAGATGTGTTAAATCAAGTGAATAAGGAGAAAATTTGTTACTTAAAGCTAATTTTATAGGAAACTGGAGATATTTATTGACTCTTTCTATATATAAGAATGCTATTATGCTCATTAAATTCTTATTGTGAGCCCTAGTCTGTGCCAAGTGCTTGTAGATATTATTTTGAAAAACCTTTATTCCTAACCTGCAAGATGGGTACTGTATCCTCCACCTGCAGTCTTAGAGGAGTAGAAGGTGGACTTCCCAGAAGTTAGTCAGTGGCTAGTTAGCTTAGCTGAAGTCCTAACTGAGGAAGCTGGACTGCTAAACACAGATGTTTAATCACTTCCTATGCTGCAAAATATTCAGGTAAATCACAGACATTTAGCACACTGAATTAGAAGATGGGCAATTATGCTGGAGAAATATGATTATTCTGAGTTTTTTATGATGATAAGTAATAATTTTTCTTCAGGATTTTCTTGTTCCCTTGATAGTTTCTCTAAAATGTCATGGCTCACCTGCCTTGAGGATGGAAGCACTGACTGTCTGCTGTCACTCTTCAAGTCTGCCAAATTATACACTGCATCCAATTAAAGTTTTTCTTCATCCTAAGTGCACTGTTGTATTTTTTTTTGTAATTATACTTTAAAACCGAATCTAGTATTTATGTTTCCATTTCCTTAAAAATTTTTAGATTAACTGTATTTAAAAGATAACATTCTTGTAGTATGAATAAGAGCAACCTTTTAGATATGACCTTGACTTTAGATAAGGATACTGTCTTTATAGGTCTTGACAGGTGTAATCTTTCATTTCATTTTTTTCTTTGAGACTGAGATTCTTTCTGTGTTTTGAGAAAACAACTTACGAGGCTCTACAGATGGTTTTTTGTTATAGTAAATCTTTCATTTTTGAAAGTAAGTAAAGTTATATCACAAAAAGGCCTTCAAGCTTACAGACTAATTCACAATGCACCTATTAAAAGCTATTTCTTTAAACACTAAAATGTCACAATTTGTAAACAGTTGAAGAACATGCATATCAGGGGAGTGTGAGACACGAGGACTAAAGTTGTCCAACATTAAGACCAATGTCAAAAGACAGTTTTTTATGGAACAAAATTATATATTATTTACATGAATGAATGCCAGAAAATTAAATATAATTTGAATTTCTGACTGAATTCTAGAATGTCTAACTGAATACTAGGCAATATTTTATGGGATAAAATCTTATTCATGTGTATATGTGTTCCTGTGTATGTGATAAATATACATATATTACATATTGTAATATACAAATATATTACATATATAATATACATATATATTACATATATGCATATGTATATACATATATTACATGTATACACACACACACACACATATATATATATATATAATATAGTATATATGTATCTCACTTTATACATCTGAGACAAAAAAACTGAGTATAACCTGAATCTCTAACTGAATGCTGGATTTGACTGGATAAATGTTCCATTCAAACATCTTTAGAGAAGGTATGTTTCTTTTATGCAAATATGTCATTGTTCATAAAGTGACCTTAGATTTGACTTTACCTGTAAACTTCTAAGTCAAGGTTAAGTCTTTTTTTTCACATTCATGTATTTTATAGGACCTACGAGTATATCTGACACTTGATAAATACTTGATAAACTCAAGCTATGCATTTCTTCCTCTTTTGCATGACTTATCTCCACTCTGCATCATCATTTCACTTGAATTATAACCTTCTAATGTGTTTCTTTTGCTATAACTTCTTCCTTCATCCTATAGATCAATATCAGAATGGGAGTTTTAAAAATACACCTTCACATATAATGACCTTTTAAGAAAGGCTTTTAGGGGCTCTGCACAATCCATTCCATTTTTGAATTCCTCTTTCATTTAGCTCTTACCCTCTTCCTCCAGCCTGGATCCTCTCTGAATCCAAACTGGTCTAGTCATATTTGCCTCCATAATCGCACCAGTCTGTGATCTCTTCTCCACCGTCTGTGACCCTCTGCACTCACCTCAGTGTTCTCTTTCCTTTAAGCTCCAGTTTCACATTCTCCCAGCAATTACTGAGAGTCCAGTATGCAGCCACACACTTCACATTTGCTGTCATGCACTGTAACTTCACTGGTTTTATGTGTCCTGATCTCTAAAAGATACTATCTGTTGCTCAAAGGCGAGGATTCCTTCTATCTCTGTGGTCTCCATAGCGCATTATCAGAGAGAATGTGCTAGTAAGAATGTTCTTTCTTCTCACCCGGGAGAGAAGCATCTGGGCTCTGAGAACAGTTGTGTGTAAGGCTCTTGCTCCAGCTTGCTTTTCCCCTTGGGTTCATAAAAACCCTGTGGCTTTATGACACTAGGTCAGAACTCTCCCTGTCACAGAAGAAGAGTTCAGGCTGGGCCCTGTTCCCTAGAACCGTTTCTTTTCCTTTATGTTTCCAGCTCAGATGAATCCACAGTGAACCAGGCCAGTAGCCCTAGGTCGTCTTTGCCTCTGTCAAATGCTATGTCAACATCGCTTCTCACCTGTCTTTGTTGTCTTTCATGCAGATCCTCGGTTTCTTCTTAATTCTTATATTTGTAACAAACAACAGAATTCTTCAAAGAGCAGAGAAAAAAATCAACACTTATTTGGGGAGACTTTTGACAATAATTTATAGCTACTCTAGAAAATAAAGGCATATGTAAAACATTGTAAATTTTGTATTTGTGATATTTCCCTCCACCACATCTGTTTGGTGAAACTAAACACCTTGTTAATTCACTGGGAGAAATATCTAATTTAGAAACATTTGGCTTAACTAAAAGAAACAAAATACAAAGAAAGAGAAAAACTGCTTTTATATACTCTTAGACTTTTATTGCTACAGTGAGCAGGTAAGGAAGAGAGGCAATTCTTTATTTCCAAATTATAAAGTACGATCAAATTTGAAGCTGTGAAAATATTGAATTTTTTCTAAAAATATAAATGATTTGAAGCCCTGGTGATCACACAGAGAATCTAGACAATTTGACAGCTATGAATTTATCTCACTTGTGAATGAATAACCTTTGTAACTCACTTGGGACTTACATATTCTGAACACATTTCCCTGGAAACACTTCAAAAGGCATAGTTCATTTCTGTCTTTACCAGGCAGACCCTTTGGTTTACCTTGAGTTTGCTGGCTTTGGGGTTTGAGGAAGGACTTGAAAGTTTCAAAATTAACATAGTTATAGCTTGCTAGTGGGTTTTCCTCTTGCAAGAATGAAACAAGATTAACTCTTTGATTATTTGAGGGTATAATGGTTTCTTTAACTTCTGAAATACTGAAACTGCATTGATATTATTTAAAAGATGTCAGCTCTGTTGCTGAAATAAAGTTCAGTATATTTGCTAAAAGAGGATATGTTTCCCTTGAAGCACATGCAACAGACCAGAATATTATCAGCTGTAGTTGAATTCTCCATAGTTCTTAGAAACTTACTGAAAACAAATTATTGTTTAAAGATAGACCCTGGATTTCAGATCAAATGTAATAGCAGTTTGAGAATTTCCTGAATGCATTATTTCAGGATCAACAGGTACAAACACATTTTTCATGTTATAGTGGGTTTTGAATATTGAAAGTTAAGCAGTTTTATTTTGGGGATTTTAGAACTGATTCAGCTTTTCCCTGTCCCATTGCGTGTAACGGGTGTAGTGAATATTTTTGAAGGAGTGACAGTCTTGTCCAATTTGTCCTTATCAGATAATAGCACTTTAAAATACTGCATGCAAAACATAATCAAAGCCAAGCATTGTGGCATATACTCTTAATCCAGGTACCTTTGGAGGCTGAGGCAGGAGGATAACTTAATAACTTAGTAAGGCCCTGTCTCAAAAAAAGCCTGGGGATGTGGCTCAGTGCAATGGCCCTCAGTTCATTCTCCAGTTTATTTCACTGATGAGCAGGTCCTTAAGGTGCATTCATTCAGCTATAAATGTCTCAAGTTTATCTTTCTTCATGACTGAGTAATATTCCATTGTACATATTAAAAACCCCTGTGTCTTCTTTATCCAGTCACCAGTTGATGGGCTCCTGGAGTCTTTCCAAGACTTAGCTGTTACAAACTGTGCCATGATAAACATGGCTGTGCATATGTCACTGCAGTATGATGCCTTTCTCATTCTTTTGGGAACATGGTCAGTAGGGAGACAGCAGGGTCAAATGGGACCTCTAATCCTAGTTTTTTGAGGAGTTTGCACACTGATTTCCTCAGTGGTCGTATCAGTCTACATTCCCACCAACAGTGACGAGAAGTTCTTTCCTTCTCCCAGTCCCACCAGCATTTACTGTTGGTTGATTTCTTGATATCACCAGCACTTCTCTGTAGTCTACGATAGGATCTCAGTGCTGTTTTCATCTGCATTTTCCAAATAACCGGAGATGTTGAGCATTTTGTATAATTGGATTTCTAAAGTCCTTTTACTTCAAAATAATTTTGCTTTGTGTTCCACAAACAGTAAGGGAATAGCCAGCAATGAGCATGGCTTTCTCATCTTTTCAGCTCATTTTAAAAGGTCCTCAGTGGAAACTGGCAAACTTTTGGACCATTTCTAGAACATTATTTTCCTTCCTGCCAATCGTCTCTGTCTTCTGTCCTCACAAACCTACAGAAAATTCCAACCACTGTCTTCACAAGTGACGGCCACACCCACATTGTGATACCTGGTCTCACTGCTCTCATGTAGCTCAGAAGGCACGTGACACACAGAAGTGCCTCAAATGGCACCACCCCTGTCTTCTGCTCCTGAAGTCAGCATGTAGCACTTCTCTGTGCTACTACTCTGTTTCTGTTCATGACACTCCCTGGTAGTAGGATGATTTCTTTGCCAGGGATAATTTAGTATAGGGAATAAACATCAGGTCAAGCTGATGTCAGGACCAGGACGCAATTAAGAAATGTTGTAGAGGAACCTTGCACTTGCAAGGCAGATGCCGGAGCCACAGAGCTAATTGCCAGATCCACGTCTGTTTATTTCAGTTGCCTGTTTTTGACTGGGTCTTTTAGTTTGGAGGAAAGTCTAAGTTTCTTGCCTTCTTCTTTTATGAGTCATGTGGTAATTCTATATTTTAACCATTTGAGGAACTGTCAGACTTTTTCCAACGTGGCCACACAGTTTTGTAATCTCACCAGCAATGGACGAGAATCTGATTCTCCATGACCCTGGTAATTTATTCCTGTATTTTAATTGTTATTTCTTTATTATTATTACTGTTGTGCTGTGGTGCTAGGGCTCTGACTCCAGGCTTCCCAAATACTAGGCACACACTCTATGAGAGCTACACAGTTAGTCCCTGTGTCCTTTTTTTTTGGTTTTTTGAGACAGGGTCTCACTTTGTAGTTCAGGCTGGCCCTGAGCTCAGCCTCCAACTCACATCACAGCAATCCTCCTCCCTCTGCCTCCTGAGTGCTGGGATGACAGGCGTGAGCCACCACGTCTGGCACTGTGGTATGTGGTACTGGTTGCTGCTGGGGTGAGTCTCCACGCCCAGTATGGTATGTGGTTACCGGGGATCGAACCCAGGTCCCTGCGCTTGCAAGACAGGTGCCAGAACCACTGAGCTAACTCCCCGGCCCTCCCTGTGTCCTTTTTATCTTAACAAACCAAGTGGGTACAAGTTGATGTCTCATGGTGGCTTTTGCCATGTAATGCTATTATTTATTAAATTTTTTTTTTCACAAAAAAAGAAATGTTGTAAATGTCTTACTGAACTACAGGAGGAAGTGCTGCTGCACCTCACCGGGGACTGTTCAGTAGGCCAGGTGGAGGCAAACGTGCTCACCGTTGTTCTTCTGCAGTTTCTCCTCATTTTCTTCCTTTTAAATATTTTCTCTTGCTCTCCTCCTTCCCCTTTTCTTTTATCTTATTTGCACATATTCTATTCAAAGATTCCTACCATGTCTCAGTTTTGAGTTTTCCAGTCTTGTAGCTGTGATGTTCTTCCAAATTTCTGTGTTCAGGTAGTCTAGGATGGCCACATGCTGCCACTAACACCCAGGTCAACTTAGTCCATGTTCAATCAAAAGGAGATAGATGGCTCAGCAGAGTATGATAATCCGTAAAGAGCCACACTCTGCAGCTGAGCAGGGGATGTGAGGCTAGCAGTACCTGCTGGGTAGCTTAAATAAAAACATCTTTCAGCATCCTAAAAAGGCCTAATGTTTACAATAAGATTTCATTTCCATATTGCCAGTATGGACACATTTGTGAATGAATTATAGCATGTCACACAGAGATGAGGCGTTGTCTTTGAGCCTTTCACATGCGTCAGGCTTTGTGTCACCAGTCTTCTTTGTTCCTCATTTTATGCCATTCACTAGTGCATGTCAATTCTTTCTTCAAATTCTTGATTCCATTTTCCCTTCTATTCTCCCATTTATTGTTGTGACCATCTTTTTGGGCTTCTTGTCTTCTTTCTTTATTTTTCTAATAAATACTCTTAATTTTAATTATTCACTGTATTTCTAGTCGCTCTTATTGCCAAAACATCATTCAAATTGCTGACAAGTTGAGAATAAAACACTCTTTCAGTCTTGTCATTCCCACAACCAAGACCTTAGTGACTCCCAGGCCCACCAGAAATCCACATATCTTGTTCTGACAATGTGAGGCACTGGCCCTCATGGTGAACTCTTAGCTACTCACTTCACTGTCCTTATCTTCCAGCTAAATTCTACTGTCCAGCTAAATTCTATCTGTCCTCTGCCTATTTAATTTATGCTTTTGGAGTTCTGCTGTCCTCCTGTCTCTCTGCCTCCACAAATTCCATCCATCGTTCAAGTCATAACACAAGTCCCTTCTATTTTTGTGATAGTTTCCAAATTCAGTCCAGCACTAGTAATATTTTAGTTCTCAGAATTAGCATATTTCCTTGCCCTATTCATTCAGTTAGAGCTCTTATTTCATGAATATAGTTCCATTATGTTTTGCAATATAAAAACTTTTCTTTTTGCTTTTTTCTTTCTTTCTTTTCTTTTTTTTTGCAGTACCAGAAATCAAACTCAGGATCTTGTGCATGCCACGCAGGTTCGGCACCAGTGAGCTACATCCCTGGACTCAAAAACTCAATAGTTTTGTTTTCATAATTAGACTATATATTCCATGGGACAGAGATCATATCTTTTGTTTTATTGCTAAGGAGCCCCAATCACCATGCCTTACACTAGCTCCTAAAATACTAAACATTAGGACAAACAGCTCTTTAGACAGCTTGCTGTAATGTTGACTGTTTACCTTTGCTGATTTTTCTAGTTGAATTTGTTATTCTCTCATGAGCCAAATGATAATAAAGCGAAAGATTTAAAAAAGAGTGATTTTATTTTACACTGACATTGCAATTATGGTTCTCTGGTTGAAGTACACGTTACACAGTGGTATGGATGGTAGAGGTATGGGATTACTGACTAACTCCTGATATCTGTTCATCTATGACATGGAAAAATGTGGAGAACAGAATTAAATTCCAGATACAGGAAAATGTTCTGTGACTGCTGGGACTGGGCAAAAGGGAAGAGATACATGGACTTTAAAAGGAAGGGGCCTGTGGTTGACAGAAATGCAGAACAGCACAAAGAAACCCTTGGTTTACCTGAAGAGGTCACTGCTTGCTGCACAAGTTTCTAATGAAGCTCCTTAGAGTCTTTTTGCTCTGGGAACAGAGTTTTGATAAATTTAAAATAAATGGAAAAAATAAGATTTGGTTAATAATGCCTAATATTCAGTTTCCTTTCTTACTCAGTAAGTTGAAGTCTTGATGAACTACATGTCCTGGGGAAAGGAGCACAGAGCATTTGTAACTATGAACATAAGTTATGGGAGATGAGAGACGGACCTAGATCTTTCTGGAGTGACTGGAGGTAAGCAGGTTTATTTTTACTATTTTTGTGCATAACGTGCTCATAATTATACATATGAATGAATATATGATTTCTTGGAAAGAATATTCTGTCATCAAGTCATATTTTCCTCTCATTGAATTATTCCTTTTCTCTTTGAATGTGTCATTGTTTTTATTTGTTTTGTCGTTGAGGAGATGTTTGTTCTAAGGCCTCCTTGGTTTCCGAAGCTTTAATTACATTTGAGATCTTCTTAATTAATTGATTTAGTATTTCTCCCAATTTGCATCTTTATAAAATGATGCAGTTCTGGAACATGTTAATCCTGGCTGTCTCCTCCTTCACTGTTCATCTGGGGTGTCTGGTATACTACCTAGTGCTGATGCTTGGAGCTCAGAAGGGAGAGTAAAATTATAGACTCTGGACCTTTAGTCTCCAAAGCAATGGTATCAGGGTGGAGAGCCCTCTCTACAGTGGTGTGTGTGTGTGTGTGTGCATGCAAGGTGAAGAGTCCCACTTCCCAAAGGTCTTCAGTCATGACTTACTCTTCTTTGGCTTTTTTTTTTTTAAGCCTCTGACAACCATGTCTTTGAGTTTTCCCTTCTCTGTTGAATAAAGCTGTTAAATTTAGAAATTAGCATAAAGCTTCCTCTTTGCCCATTTAGATTTCAATATATAGCTGGAAATATTCTCCTTTCAATTGTTTAGTTATTTCCTTAATGCAATGGTCACTAAAGCTTAAATCTTATAGAAAAAATATATGTGGTGTATTAATATGAAAGAAAGGTGCAGTCACCTAGGAAGGAAGCACAGCTGGCACATGCTAAACAGTAAAAGGACACTTGACTTCTGCATCTTTCTTTACAAGTTGGAAAAATGATTCTATTATTTTGCAAAAAATCAGTTCTTTAATAAGGGAAAATATAATATTCAAAGAATCATCTATAATTGAGGATGAGCTCTGTTAAATACTCCACATGCTTAGAATTGTGAGGTCATAGAAACAGCCTGAAGGGCTAAATCTTAGCGGGTGATGAGTACACAAAGCAAAGTGCTCACTCATGGGATAAAAGGCTACAGGCTGGGCTGATTTTCTTTTGCCTACTGTGTTCAACTTGATTCTTTAAACAAAGGAGAAAAAATAAACTAATATTTTTTGATAGCAATATTATTTTTCTTATTGTAGCAACAAAGAAAAATAAATTCTGAGAAATGAAAACATACAAAAATCATAAAACTGGTAAGATAGGCAGTTAGGAATCACATATACACTGTGCCATTTCCACTGGGCACAGCATCTCCCAGGTGGCTGCTTTTGTCAGGGTCACCTGTGTCATATTTCAAGGTATCAAAGTTACAACTTGCGATTCTCACCCACACGAGTCCCTTACAATTCTTTTATTAGGAGATCAAATATGACAGCAGCTGTTCACAGTGCTCAGAAGGACATAGAACCGAGCCTGAGAAATGGTGGTAAAAATGTAACAGATGCATCTATAAAAGAAAGAGTTATAGAGTTAGAGATAGAGACAGATGGAGACAGAAGGAGAAGTATAGATAGAGATACAGATGGGGAAAGGAGGGAAAGAGTGAGGGGGAGAAGGGGACACCTTATCTTGTACTTGAAAACCAAACAAAAATCTACTTGGGCCTAAGGAGGAGGGTTAGCTTAGCATATATTCCTTTAACTGATTACAGAAAATATAGCTCTGTTCTCACAATGTAAAGAAGGTTGAGACAACTTGGCATGGAAATCAGCTAAAATTTCTGCAAAAATATACAGCATTTGCTGCACTACCTTTAATTAATTATTATTATTTTTTACACTTGGAAGGTGAACATTTTTAATGAAAAGTCAATGGAAGAGAGAACATTTGGCACCATTACAAGATTCAAAGAAGCAAGTTCCTATTCTTTCTGCCAAAAAGTATTTGGGACTAATTCCAGCTCCTTCTTTCAGCCAAACACCTATATTTTAAGTGTTTCAATATTTTCAGCATTTCAGAGCAAGTATGAAATTACTACCTTGATAACCTGGTATATTTAACTGAAAAGTCTTTATAATTCTCAAATGGACTCCTGTAGCAGGATGCAATTTCTTCTGCTATTTGCCCATCTTCTTCTTCCCAATTTGGGAGAACATCCCAATAATGTTCTGCATCATTACAAAGAATTCTTTCGTTCACAATGGACCAAATAAATTAAAAAAAAAAAAAAAAAAAGGACTAAACACAATACAGAAAAAAGGAAAGAATTGGTTCTCTGACTTCTGTATGGTTTTTAACCTATTAATTTGTACAAAATAAATTTCAAGAGCTTTGGAGTATTGGTAGGTGTTAATGAAATTTACCTTAAGAATGAAAAAAAAGGAAAGAATATTCTGGCCCATTCCTCAGCAGTATAGGCAATGTTTAATAAGGTAAGTCAATTAACTTTACTAGATATCTTATTTTACTAGATACCTAGTATCTGTGGAAAACTAATCCCACATTGTTTTTATACCTAGTATCTAGTAAAATAACAATAGCATCTAGTAAATCTAGTATCTAGTAAAATAACAATAGCATCTAGTAAAGCTAGTATCTAGTAAAATAGCAATAGTGGGTAATGGAGCTTTTGGAAAGAAAAATCACTTTATAATGTAATTTGTAAGCCAAAATATTTCCTGTGATTTTTAGCTTGCAAATATTTGGGTGCACCGTCTCCTTTATGAACCTGAAGAGCATACAAACTTTCCAGATTATAAGAGATATAACTTGGAGGGTGTTAAAAGTCAGTCAGCTGAATGGATGCACCTTGAGGACATATTCATAGGTGAAAGAAATAGGACATACATGTAAATACTGTACCATTTCTCTAGTGGGAGAAATTGAAGGTGTAAATGAATGTATGATATGTATTGTGAAATAGGAAGATAACGTTCAAAGGCGAAGGAAAATGAGGGGAGGGGAACAAGGAAAAGCAAAAAATAGAAAGAAAATATCTGAAGGTAAAAAGAAAAAAAAAACAGAAGCAAAGCTTGTACTAAATATCTAGTAAAATAGTGATGATCTAATAGAGTAAGAATATACAGTATTTTATTTTCAGGCCTAATTAGTTCCTACTTTTTGCTTTGAATACTGAGAAAAAATGACTTAAGGTGTGGAGAAATTAGTTAATCTTAACTGTGCTTTTTTCTTAGAGTTGACCTGAGAATTATTTGAACATATGTAAAACTTCCTTAATAATTCCTAGTCACAGGTTGCATCTCCGGGAAGAACCAGTACTGCTCATCTACACTGCCAAGAGTTTCACTTCCTTACCACAAATGAGATTTCACCCATTTTCTCAATGGAGATAAGGAAACATCTCTTTAGATATTTGTTTTTGTTTTTGCTGCATTTTCTGCAATTTTTAGTAATAATTTTTATGTCTTTTTTCTTTGAGTTTAGTATTTTTTAGATATACATTATGATCACATTCATTATTTAGAATTTGTATCTGTTCATGATATATCTTGCTTCTCATTTTTTTCCCTTTCCCCTGCCATGATTTCTAACAAATGCCATACAGTTCACCTTTCTAAAATGCATATTTTACATATCTTTAGATGGTTGTTCAGAGTTGAACAATCATCATTACTTTGTTATTCCAGAGCATTTTATCAATTCAAAAGAAATCCTCTACCCAGTAGCAGTTATTCCCAATTCTTCCTCTATCCGGGTCCTAACAACCGCTGCTCCAGTCATCTCTAGGGGTGACCCACTTTAGATATTTAATGAAAACAAAAATCATAGATCATGCTGCCCTTTGTGTCTTTTTTTTTTTTTTTTCATTTAGCACAACCTTTGCAAGGTTCATCCGCTCCGTAGTATTTATAAACACCTCATTCCTTTGTTGTAGCTGAGTGCAAGTTTGTGGCATGGATGTGCTGCCTTTTGTTTATTTATCAGCTGCTAGACACTGGGTTCTTTGTACTTTGTGGTGAATGAATACTCATATATGTTTTTTCTTTTAAGTTTTTTGCAGACATCCATTTTCAGATCTTTGAGTAGAATATCTGGATAATATAGTAAGACTATATTTCACAGTTTGAAAGATCACCAAATCGCCTTCCAAACTGGCTGAGCCATTTTACAGTCTAATGACAATGGACCAAATTTCGAATTCTCTGTAGCCTCATTAAGATTTGCTGTCATCTGTCTATGTGGTGTGTATCTGTGGAAAAGTAACCCCATATGGTTTTTATAATATTTGGTAAATAAACTCTGGTTTTTCTCATCCACATTTTTATGGTATAGTCTGTTCTAATCTTGTCTGTATTTAGACACATACTTCAATCTTTGTTTACTTCTCTGATATCCTCTTTGTCTGTATAATTGTCTTAGTGGTCTTTTAAAATTATATATGGAAAATACAAATATCATCCCAGAAAGACGTTGCACTAGAATTTATGCCAGAGCTACTTCTGAATTAGCAAGAAGCTGATAAAGTCTGGCTAAGTACTTTAATATGGATTTACAGTTTTTTTCCAATACATCTTTGTGTTTTGATTTGCATTTTCTTATGTTTCATTTGGATTTTATCTTCAGAGCAATTAGATTACAAAAGCAATGAAAATCAAGTAGTCCTAAGATGATAATAATTGCCTACATTTCTGGAGTGTCTCTATGTACCAAACCGTTTTTAGAAGTCCTTTCTATATGTGGATTCATTAATTTCTCATAAAATATCTTCATGAAGTTAGGTATTCTCCAACTCACTCCACACCCTGGAGGGAACTGAGGCAAGACAAGGAAGGTCACTTACCCAAGGTCACACGGTGAGTTTTGGAGCCAGCATTCTAAACCAAATGACCTGCCCTGAAGTGATCTGAAACTGTTGTTTCAGTTATTGTCTGCGATGTAGAAAATTTAAAGTAATCAGTTAACCACTTTCTGGTTACAATATGATCTAGAATTTTAAATGTTCATATTTGTATTACTATTTATATGGTATCACTGTAAGACATTTTAATAAAGATTTAAATCCGTGATTTTACTCACCTTAAAGTAGTTCTTAAAATTAGTTCAAATTTCAACACAGTAATTTGTGAAAGAGGTACAGGACTGCTTAGGAGGTATATTCCAAAAAGACATTCCCGGAGGCATTGTGCTTCTTGAACTCCACAAGTCTTCGCCCGTTATGACAAGGCTGGCCGGTTTCGAGGGATTTCTTCCTCCTTCACCTCTTTAAAAGCATCTAACAGAGCATTTTGTATTGCCGAACATTTACATTCAATGTATTCAATGTCAGCGAGGAAAAATAAAGCGGAGAGGACAACAGTTAATAAAGTACTTTTCCCTGCCGTCATCCCTCACGTGGCTGTGTCTCTCTCGCCGGGGACCTAATTCACCACGACAGGAAGACAGCCCGGCTGGGAACAGCCCCACGGTAGCCAATGCTCAACCTTACTGGGATTTTTCTCGCCCCCTTAACAAATGGAACCAGATTGCTTTTCTCAGGACTGTTGGAGTCGGGCGTCTGTGGACAAGGGCGGCAGCCGCAGGGCTGGGTGAGGTGGGTTTCTATTGAGTGTGTTTCTTTACAGAGCTGCCCCATTTTTACTATCAAGGTAGATTTGAGCAGAAAAAAAATCTAAAAAGCACATTTTATAACTTTCCCTAAATATGCGGATTTGGAAAATCTCTCCAGTTTTCCCAACTCTGTAATGAGTATAATGAGAACAAAAATGGATGAATAATATTTATATGTAAAGGTTTATCAGGCCATTAGAAGAAGATTCACTTGTATGTAAGCATTTAGAACAACACCCCACATTCAATAGTCAACTTTATACTTTTTACTGTAACATTTCTGAAATATGAGGCACTCTGTGTTCACCAGAATAAATAAAAATAGTTTTAAAATACTTTTAGCTGCTGAAAAACTATAGTACAGGGATTGTATTATTTGTTCTGTGCCCAGTTTTGATGCTTTCATGCTTGGCCACAGTGTGTGTAAAGTGGCACTTGATGAAGATGCAGACTGGACCTCAGTGCAGCCCAGCCCCCACTTGCTGGACCCAGGGTGTCGACTCCTGTGTTTCGTATTTCCCTGAGAACACTCTTCTCAGGAGCAGCTGAGCTCTCTTCTACCATCTCAGGTTCCAGAAGCCCTGTCCCAAGGGCCTCTTCTAGGCCCCTTGGAAGAAGGACATAATGAATAGAGCCATGCTGCTTCCAGCGCTCAAAGAGTCATAGCTGTACCAGGGACAGATGCAGGCAAGAATGTCTGTCCCCAACTCTCCATCTCCTTTTGCTGCTTGAGCTCTGCAGGGACTCAGGGACCTAGAGTTCCAGTCCTGGTTGATCCTCTCCCTGATCCTCTCCCCTAGGTGAGTATCTCCAGCAAAACCTGGAGTCATGTGACTTTCAAGGTGAACTTTTTACCTCCAAGTGGAAACCACAGTCTTGCTGCCCAGGAGAAGAAGCATGGAAACAGAAGACAGAACTGAAGCACTTAGATTAGTTTGATTCTTTAATGTTCTATAATGAGGTTGTAGCTGTGGTTGTGGTTGTGGTTGTGGTCCTCTATGTGTTTGTGTGTGTGGTGTGTGTGGTGTGTGGTGTGTTGTGGAGTTTGCATAGGTGTTCCTACCTATGCAGGGGAAACTCTAACTTTTGTGTGTGTGACAGTTGGGGACTGAACCCAGGACCTCACGTATTCTGGGAAAACACTCCCTTCCTGAGGGACATCCCTTCCTCTAACGGCAGGAGCAGATTCTAAAGGACATTTTTCATTGGAGCTCTGAGGAGAGGAACTGGAGATGAAAGGGATGGATACCACGTTCTTGGCCTCAGGCACTTTTTCACTCATATAAACTTATTGAGGATCCTAAAGAATATTTGATTATATTGGTTATTGATATTTTTTAATAGAACCTGAAACTAAGAAGTTTCCAAAATATTTATATATAAATTCATATAAGGGCCAGGGATTTAGCTCAGTGGTTCCAGTTCCTGTCTTTCAAGTGCAAGGGCAAGGGTTCAGTCCCTGGTAACCACATACCACAGTGCAGGGCGTGGTGGCTCACACCTGTAATCCCAGCGCTTGGGAGGCAGAGGAAGGAGGATTGCTGTGAGTTCAAGGCTGAGCTCAGGGCCAGCCTGAACTACAAAAAGGAGACCCTGTCTCAAAAAATAAAATAAATTCATGTAAGACTGTTATTATAATTGACCTCATAGAAGTATTGTAAAGAGTAGAAGAGTGATTACCCGCCCCGGGGCAGGGATGGGGCAGGGGATGAGAACAAGATGGTCCATGGACACAGAGGTCCAGCTAGACTGGAGGAATAACTTCCAGTGTTTTGTTGCACAGCCGTCTAATTATGGCTGAGAAAGATTAACTCTGTATTTCAAGATAGTGAATAGAGAGTACTCTGAATGTTCCTATCAGAGAGAAATGATAAGTGTTTGTAATTTTCTGTGTCTTATAAGTCTAGAGTCAAAGGAGTTTGACTTATCTTGCAGTGTTCTTTCTTTGTACGTTTTCTGTGTGCTGAATCTTGCAATGTTTTTTGCTGGATTTCTACAATGAGTCTGTCTAGTCCTAGATTTCATCTGACTATACTCAGCTTTTGGGGAGACTTGTTTGGACAAAGCAGGAGGCCCCCTTGATCACCAGTTCCCTTGCTCACCTGTTGTTGCTCCGGAGTGCACCGGTTGGACATCAGAAGAGGCTGCTCCCTCCAGGGCTGAGTCACGAAGGCAGGCTGCAGACCCAGCCTGGGGCCAAGGCACTGCCCAGTGGCCTTCTCCGTCATCTCCTGGGTCCTGTAGCTGCTCTCAGTCCTTCAGACCTGAGAATGAGATAAGTCATTCACGCCAGTCATGGGTGTCACGCTGTCTTTGTGGCTTCCTCTCTCCATGCTATTGGCAGCGCACTGAAAGTTCCTCCCATTTCTCAGCAAGACTTCTATTCTTCCCAGGACCATGGCTTTCCCAGGAGTGAATGTTTTCAGTTTCTTTGCCTCAGTTTTCTCAGCAGTGACAAAAATCTTCTCATCTTGTTATATTGCTATCTCTACAGCCTAGATTTTGAAATGATTTATAAGTTAAGTATACTACTTGATCCTTGAGTGCTGGATAAAGCTCTAGATAGAGCTTTTCTGTCCTGTGTGTCATCAAACCAAGGAAGTCGGAATTCCTGACCAAATTTTGGTGGTTTATTGTTTCAGTTTTTCTCCCTCTTTCTCTTGTTTTCTTTCTTCCTTCCCAAACATGAATTCAACTAATAAATTACATTTCAACACTCTGTGTACAATGGCAATAGTAAAAGAGCACTGAGACATCTCATGTCATAGAATAATATTTTTTTTCTTTTAGACTAAGAGCTTTTAAGACAGTTTTTTTTTGTTGATGATAACAATTCAGTGGTTACTGTATTTCAGAAGCCAAGCTTAATATATGGTGAAAGCTGATGAAAATAGCTCCTGGGTTCAATTAGGGTAAGACTGGGGTGATAAGAACAGAGTTTTGCAGAGGAACATCTCAAGTTTACGGTCAGTTAAAGATGCTGAAGTCTGCCCAGGAGAATTCCGAGTTTGAATTGGCTCATAGCAGAGAAAGCATCAAATCAAGTTCATCATGTTTTAAATAAAGAGCAAGCATTAGATCTTAGGCTGATATTATAACTGAGACTGTGTAAAAGCTATCTTGAATATTACATGAAGATGGCTGTCAAGATAACTACATATTCAATAGCACATCAAGGATTTTCTCATTGACAGGATAAAACACTGGGGCCAAAGCTGCTACTGGTGTGATAATGCTGCTTTGCATGTGCTGGGACTGATTCTGCCAGATGTACTTTAGTTTGCATTTTATTTTATAAAGAAATTCTAGCTACTCTTAGGGAGTGGAGTAAAAGTGGACAAAATGCAGAGTCTAAATTTGTGCAGTCTCTGTAGGGAAACACTGAATACTTGAAGTATAGATCTCATTTCTGGAGACGATTTCACCGCAAATAATTTAGTCAGTCACCAAATTCCCTCAGGGTTGCTTTCCTGTAGTTATTGAAAAGTGTACATTAAACCTTGGGCTTCATTTCA
>PVIR01031273.1:0-19584 GCA_004026965.1 Petromus typicus
TTATGGCATGATATAGTGTGATTTATATAGTTCTTTTTGACACCCAAGTAAATAAATATTGGTACAAAGCTAGAAAATTAAAGACCTGATTTCTAACTCAGAATTTGTGGGCCAGGATGGTAGAAGGAGAAGGGGTAGGGCAGTTTAGATTACAGATGGGGAAATTTTTAAAGAGAAATCAGCCATAGTACTTGGAGTGGAAAAGAAAATCACTGTGATTGATGATGTAAAGGAAGCAGGAGGCTTGGATGAGCAGATTACAGGGCTGCTACCATACTGCATGAAGATGTCAGAAGGCAGCAGAGAATTAGGTTAATGTGAATGAAAGTAGGTATGGTTTAATTTTGGACATTGAATATAGTGTATTCAAATTTCTTCAGTCTCACATAAATATAATGGTTACATCTGAATACCCAAGTCTTCTGCTTCCGCTGTCCTTTAATATGTACTTAGATGCATTTGTAAGTGATATGATCATATACTAGTTGTTCTAGGGATCCAGTTGGATTTAAGATCTATGGCAAACGGCAGTGTCTTAGATAATTTTGAACTTCAAAATTCTAACATTCCTCTATGTCACAGAGAGGATAGTTTGTTTTAAAAAAAACTATTCAGAATGCATGGACTTAATTCTTTTAAGTGCATCAAGAATTGAGGCAACATTAGGTATATTAGTCCACTTTCCTTTTTCTGGACACAATATCCACTGCCCATAACCTAAAGAAAGAGAGGTTTACTTGGTACATGTTTGATGTTCAGTCAGTGCTTAGCTGGCTCCAAGGTGGAAATATTACAGTGAAAGGGCAGGTGAAACAAAGCTGCTTATTTCATGGTGGCCAGGAAAGAGATCAGGGGAAGAGTGCCAGAGAGGAAAGGGCAAAGGACCAGGAACAGGCCTCAAGGCCAGAACTTCATGATCCACCCAGAAAGCTGCTCCACCAACCACTTGGGGAATCCCCAAAGCCAGTCAAATTGACCCTCCTTTCTAATCACCACACAAAGAAATAAAAAATACAGATATAGCATTACAGTTATAACTATTAGCATTCAAATCCAAATTAGCCTTGTGTGTATTTCATCTCATTTCTAAATTCCTTATGTTTAGGTAGAAATGTTAAAATTTTTTGAATGATTGTAGGAGTTTTGAAGCAAAGATTAAGTTTGTAGATAAGACTTGTAGTTGATTAGTTTAATTCAAATAGAAATATTTGGGTCAAAAAACAACTTTAAACAGTTTCCTTTTCATCCAGCAAGAGGGAATTGAAGCCTAAAATCTCCTTGTGATCTCTAAAATTGTCAACAGACATTTTTTGCTTTCAGTCTCTCTCCTGATTTTCATATGAGAATCTGTTCTCTGAGGTCCAGGCTGTTGTACACTGTCGGCATCTGATCCAGTTTTCAGGTATGGTTGGTGTTTGTACTAGAAAACATTGCTTGAGTCCTGTCTCATCCCACTTTCCACTCACAGAAACCTCAATTTGAAAGTTCTCCAGTTTCATATCAGAAATGTCATCACTCTCACCTTTCTTCTTCAAGGCTTTAATCTTTCAAGAAAATAAACAAATTGTTTTCATTGTTGAAGCTTGTGACTTTGGGCTGGTCATTTGTATGTAGGCTGAATTGTTTCCTTAACCTCTGCCCCTTATTCAGACTATGGATATCTTGCCGAAAGATCTTATTCTTGACTCCATATTTATTAGCTTTCTGTGTAAATTTTTTATATAGTGTTTAATCAACAGCCTTTTGTAAAGCGCAAGTAAATTACAGACTGGTTATCTGAGACAATCATCTGCTATTTTTCAGTAGAAACCAATTGGATTATGTGTAAATGATTGCTGGGTGAATAGGGCCATATGGGAGACACTTAATTTAATCACTAATATTTGCCTGTCCTTTTATTGCAAGTGTGGATAGTGTTTATTGACTGATACGTATTTTCTTTATGCAGATGACTTGATCATGGTCTCAAAAGCATGCATTTAGTAGGAGTCAGTCAAGAAATAATGTCTCCAAAAATGTACTTGTCCATTAAATTCCTTGAAAGGTCTTTGGACCTCTTGTCTACTGTACAAACTTCTGTGGCATTTGACAGGGAACTATATCCTAGTAATTTAATAGATGGCTGAGAAGGAGTCATTCTTAAAACAAGAGAGAAAACACTGACTAATCTATTTTTTAATGGATTTTCATTAACATACACACAGTACCTGTGGTACTGTCATGCCCAATAAGAGCTTCTCTATTTGTAAGAGACATTAGAAAGCAGTGGACTCCATTCTAAGAAATTTTCTATAGGCATTAAATATTTGATCAAATAAATTCATATATGTTTCCTTTCTTTGTGGTAGACTCTGAACATAGACTGGGTAACTGTGTGGAAATGGATAGAGAAGGATTCACTTAAACAATACATTTTCAAGCCTGCTCATTTAATCCTACATTTTGGAGAAAGGGAAAGTGTAAGCAAAGACTCCAGCAAAATTTGAAGAAGAGTTACCATTTAAAATTATTTTAACTTTTGAAGTGACAAAGTGTTGTATATTTCTTTCTTTTTGGATTGATCAGCTTGATATCTTTAGACACATAGAAGTATTGTAACAATGTTTTTACCTATTAGTCCGATAATATGAATACCTCTGTGCACAGTACACCATTGTTCAGCAGCATCTGTCCTGACAGAAGCTGCCTTTTGCTGCTCTCAAACAGCTTCTGCCTGATTCTCACTCAATAATGGCATGAAGCCATAAGGTTACCAGCTGTGATGTGGTGGGAACACAAATAATTCAAGTGATATTATGACTTTAATTTCTTTTATATTATTCACAACAGCTAATGGATGTCAGTTTGATACCCAGGACTGTAGTTAAGTAATCTTTGCCTAGAATGATTACAACTCATGATTTATATATACTGTATATGTTTGCATCTGGAAATGACTTTGAAAATCAACATTAACATTTTTATTCCTTTTATTTTCTCTTTATATTCTTCCTTTTGACACTTGACATAAAAAGAAGAAACAAGCCTTTAACTTTTCAGGAATTAAATTTGGAGGGCTTTGTTTTTGTAAGTATATATTATTCTGAAATCCACAGAGAGGCTGCAGACATTAAATTATCTAAGGACTGTCTCAGCTTTTTAAAATCTACATGCCTTGTTTCCTCTAGGTGCATTTAAATTTTTTTTAGATCTGGACCTGGGAACTTATGACACTTTTCTTGATTGTCCCAACTAATGGGTGATTGGCAATAATGATTAATGATTAATGTTCCTCCATAGTTTTGCATGTTGGGTGATTTTCTTCCTCTCTAATCTCATTCCTTTTGTTAAAGCTGTATTTAAGCTTTTTCACCTCGAGCTAATGGAGATGTTCCCAAGAATGTGGGCTGATGACACAGAGGCTGGAATAGTGCCAGCAGACACATTAGGTTTCTTCTCCCACCCCAAGCCAACTGTCTGAAGTTTTAAAATGAGAATTTGGAAATCTGAACTCAGTTTATAAAATTGAGGCAAATGGGTTCTAGTATATAGAGAGTTCGTGTCTTTGTTTTTTTTCCCAGCTGTTCTTTTGGTAGCTAATTTATAGATGACAAATTGAGGGGACCGTGCTGTCAGGGTGGAAGAAGCTTATTCTCATTTCAGACATGATCAAAGTCACGTTCTCTTAAGATTTTGCACTGCAATAACATGTTGTTCTCAAGAAGAAAATGAACAGTTTAATTGTAGAATTTATGGAAAGATTAATAAACAGAGCAGATCCTTGGGATATAAGCATATGCACAAGCAATAGGGTAGATATTCATCACTAGTCTAAATGGGTCCCTTTCATTTACCCTGTGAAATAAAGGACATAGGTTAATAAATTGAGAGCTATCAGCTTTATTTTTTTCTTATCTGAGTTATTCATCTGTTAAAAGCAAAGAAGTAGCTTTATTATTAGCTGATTATTTGGTTTATTTAGACATTCAGACATAGAAAATTTTTCTGGCTATGATTTTCTTAGACTTTAAAAGATGACATATTTTTCTAGATGAAGAAACAAGGAAATTTTACTACAGTTCCAAGTAGTGGTCCTATCAGGAAGGGAATATTGGTGATCTAATTAGATACGTTTCAGCAGCTGCCTCTGTGATGCAGTAGCCTTGACCCATGGAGAAGATCTCCTTCGACGGCACGTTCTCTGTTACTTCCTGTGATGCTGAACGGCAGTGTTTAACTGTTGGGAAAACAAATGCTAAAATGTGCCCTGACCCTTGTCAGTGTTCAGATAGGATGCCAGAAGCCTTTCATTCCAACTTGAGCATTTTTCTTTTTTAGTCAATGTTAGTGAAACACAAATATGTGCTCTGTTATGTTAAGGAATCAATACATCCTAGTAAAATACTCTGGTAAAAGACATAGGAAATGATACCCTTCACTGATAGGAGAGGGACTGTGTTACAAGGTCATAAAGCCTAAAGTTTAAATTCAGATCTGAATGGAGTAAGTTATTTAAAAACCACAGATTTTCTAACACAATTTTAAAATCTTTAAGGCCTCTTGGCAAGAACTTAATTGTCGTTGGCCACATGGTACCTGGTGAGAGAATTTTTTCTATTATTACTTGGGTAGAAATTCTTTTAAATTGATTTTTAAAAATATTTAGCCTGTTTCACTTGAGCCTTATCTAGCACACTGAAAGTCTGATTACTATTTAAGGGTTCTCTCTAACTTCAGACAGTCTTCTCTTACTTTCTTTATTGTACAAAAACTTATTGATTTCCACAGTGAATTGCATAACAGAAAAATGACAAGGGTCACAGATGTCAACTGTTAGTGTCAACTCATTCCTAGGTACAGAAGATAGGTCTGGTACTAGCGTGTGGGAGAACTCATGGGCAGATCCTTTATACCTGGAACATAGCTTCCCCTCCCGATCATCTTATCTGCTACTTTTACCAGAACCAATGCGTTTGGGAGAACCCTCTCAGCTCATGTTCTGACCAGTTCAAGGTTATGGTTCACAGTGGTCTCTTTGACTGCCCGGGATCCTTGCGCCACTTGCATCAGTTATACAAGCTATTTCTAAAGTGTGGCTTTCCCGTGGAATCTTCTCCAATAGAACTCCTGTGGAGTCACCTGTATTCCTTGACTGACAGAACACAAGGAGTGATCAAAATATACAATGAATATTTAATTTAAGAAATTATCACAGTGAAAGACACATTGTCATTAAGGTACCTCAACATATTCCCCCAACTTTGAATACACTTTTTCCATCATATTTTTTCATTTATTTAGTTTATTGGTACATGGTAAATATACATGATGATCACATTCAACGTTAAAAATTTGTACCTGTGTATGATGTATTTTGATTCTCACTTTCCCCATTCCCCTGCCCTGTCTACCACCCCAGCCCCATATATATGGAAGTTTTGTTTCCATTTTTTACTTTATCATCACATTTTTCTAGTACTTTCTGAGGCAGCTTTCAAAGTCCTCTTTGGTGTCTTTATAAGGAGTGATTCAAAAGACTCCAAATGCTGTTGCTGAGTGCCATCCAATAGCAGAGCAGGCTCATAAAAACATTGAAATGTATCATCATTTATCTTATTCATTGGATCTGGCACTGTGGGATTTCTGGCTCTTCTGCAAAGTCAAAGTGACCATAAGATGTGAATGCTTTGAGTTGATTCATGACATTTCAGTATTACGACAGCACAACCAATGACACTCATAAAAGGAAACTTCCAGAACTGCTTTGTAAAGGGACAAGAGTGATGGAACAGTTGTCTTTAAGGTGAAGGGGAGTATTTTAAGGGAGAATAATGAAAATATGTCTCTTACAGCAACAATGCTTTGAAGTTAAGCTCCCCATGTTTCAAATCATAACACACGGTTTCTAGGTAGCACATAGTCAGTACTAGTACGAAATTAGAAATTGTGGTTCTCAAATCACATCAGGGAATTTTATGTCTCACAGAACATTTAAAATGATTGAATGCCTTCACAAGACTAAAAGCTCAAAGCTGTTGAGTAAAATGTAGATTGATTTTGAAGGATTAAAATGCTTACAAAGTCAAAAGATGTCATGGACACCATATTCTGTGGCAAGTGGCACTTTCTTTCTGTAGGTTGGTTATGTTCTTTCCAACTTTCCATCATTCTTGTACTAGCTCTGTTTGTGGCACTGTCTTCAATCTATTGGAATCTGTATAACGGTCCTCCTGAGACTTTAACTCTAGAGGATAGCTCACAGGATATCAAAGAGGAGCCTAACCATTCATTTAAGTCCCTGGATAGATTCTTAGTGGCATATAACTTAATAGTGGGAGCTTATTTTTTTAAAGACACTTTTTAGTTCAATGATATCTATATATTTATATATATTTAAATAACCTGGACAATGGCTGTTATTCCAAAACTTTCTCAGTTGTTAGAAACTAATATAAAAAGAACATAGATTGACTGTAAGTACTTAATATATTGTATCAAATGATGGTCAAATATCACAATACGTTCAATGTACAAGATTTTTCAATCATTTAAATCATTTAATCTAAAAAAGTAATGATGGAATGAAATTATCACTTAATATTAGGATTGTGGAAGTTTCCAAGAGAACCGACACTGTCAGTGCTACTTTTCATATCAAAAGAAGAAATTTATTTTCAGTAAAATAAAATTATCATGTTATAAACATTTTAAAATTCAATTTGTATTTATTTTATGGTTTTTAGTTAAGTTGTCAGTTTAAAATGGCTTTTTTAGGATGCTTAAGAATAATTATAAAGATATGTAATAGAAACTTATACTTTATTTCATGTTCCTACATTGTTTTTAATTCAAATCTTTATCAGTACATTATATATACACATCATCATCTCATTCAACATTGAGAATTTATACCAGTATATGACACAACTTAATTTTATTTTTTTCCCATTTCCCTACCCACCCTACAACTCCCTGTACCCTATATTCATAAGCTTTGTTTCCTTTTTTAAAAAATTAACATCACATTAATTTTTCTCCTCATTATTTATCCATACACCCTAATTTCCTTTAAATATTTTCTATTTCACAATATTTACTCTATATACTAGAACTCATTTACCTCTTTATTTTCTCATACCAAAGAAAAGATATGATATTTATATATCTGTGACTTATTTATTTCACTTATGAGTATATCCTGAAAGTATATCCATTTGAGTATAAATGACTCAATCTTATCATTTTATGGTAAAGTAATGCTCCATTCTATAGAAGAACCACATCTTCTTTATCCAGTCTCCAGTTGATGGAATTGAAAATGTATTAAAAAGCTATCAATAAAGAAAATCTCTGGTCATGATGACTTTACTGCTGAATTTTATAAAACTTTTAAAGAAGTTTTAACACTGCTACTTTTCAAATTCTATAATGAAGTTGAAAAGGAAGCAGTACTCCCACATTCATTTCTGGAAGCAACCATTACCTTGATTCCAAAAGCAGAGAAAGACTCAACCAAAAAAGAGAACTATAGGCCAATATCCTTAATTAACATTGATGCAAAGATCCTTAATAAGATACTGGCAAGCAGAATACAGAGAATTATCAAAAAGGTCATACACCCTGACCAAGTTGGATTCATTCCAAGGATGCAAGGATGGTTCAACATATGTAAATCAATAAATGTAATACATCACATTAACAGATTCAAGGTCAGAAACCATATGGTCATCAATTGATACAGAAAAAGCATTTGAAAAAATACAACATCCCTTCTCAATCAAAACCCTACAAAAAATTAGAATAGATGGACTCTATCTCAAATTAATAAAAGCTATTTATGAGAAACCAACTGCCAGCATCACCCTAAATGGTCAAAAACTGAAACCTTTCACACTAAGATCAGTAACAAGACAAGGATGTCCACTTTCACCTTTCCTGTTCAATATAGTGCTGGAAACATTAGTCACAGCAATTAGGCAAGAGAAAGAAATAAAAGAAATTAAAATAGGAAATATGAGGTCAAACTGTCCAGTTTCTACATTTTAAAGCTATATTTGATTGAAAGATAATTTAAGTCATGTTTGGGAAAGATAAACAATTTTCTTTTACAATCATGATATCTCCCCTGCCAGATAAGTATCAATATTTTCTTTCAAAAAGGATCTATTTAAGCTTATAATCTCAGCTTTGACATGATTGCTAATTTGTTTTCCTTTTATGTAAGACTGGGACTTGATTTGCTTGGTCTGAGATGGGGCTGCCTCCTGTAGGCCTGGGGCTCATTTTGGAGCATAATGCAGGAGAAAAAGGGACAAACTTCAAAAAGAGAAGAGTGTGCAGATGCCAAGTCCTAAAGGGTGCACAGAACTGATGATCAAAATCGATGTCACAAGGTTGCGCTCCCAATATAGGTCACGTGAGAGTCAATCGGTGTGCATGAAGCAGCGGCATCTGGGCAGCAGTTCTGAACACTAACTGATAGTTGAAGTCCTACTTTTTTTTTTTTTTTTGGTTTTTTTTTTGAGACAGGGTCTCGCTTTGTGGTTCAGGCTGGCCCTGAGCTCAGCCTAAAAACTCACATCGCAATCCTCCTGCCTCTGCCTCCCGAGTGCTGGGATTACAGGCGTGAGCCACCACGCCCGGCACTGTGGTATGTGGTACTGGTTGCTGCTAGGTGTGGGTCTCCACACCCAGTATTGTTATGTGGTTACCGGGGAATCGAACCTGGGCCCTTGCGCTTGCAAGACAGGCGCCGGAACCACTGAGCTAATTCCCCGGCCCTGAAGTCCTACTTTTATGGCCCTCAGAAGAGTGTGGTATGGCTGGAGTAGTCTGTGAAGAAATTTCTGGGTTAAGTGGATGGCAAACATAGCACTCACAGATCTTCCAGGAGTAATGCTGAGAGACTAATTTTAAAGCTCCAAGAATTAGATTGATAAGTGGCATAAAGGTAATGTGATAATTTTTCCTCTTCTTATTCAGAACACAAATCTACTGAGCCTCATTTACTAAACATGCTCTCATCCTCATTTCCTAAGGACCCTATGGATGGTCCTCTAGAGCTATCAGAATAGCAACTCATTGTCCAAAGCAAACAATTCCCCTTCACATTTAGTTTTATAATAGAGTAATTCCTCACTATCTCACAATTGTCCAAACTGGACCTATGGTAAATTTCACTGATAGGAAATTCTGAAATACATACCTTTGACATGCTTTCCTATAACTAATTTGAAAACAAGGAAAAGTGTCTGGTTTGATGAAATGTGAGTGAAATACTCAAGTAGAATGTATACCTGATCACAGAGTCAAAGACTTCTCTGGATTGCTAATAAAGTTCTTCCCTCATACTACCTTCAAACTCTGATATGTAACTTTGAAGGGTAGTGACAGGGTTCTGCAGAGTGAAGGTAAAACTGGTTAAAATGGGAGTGTGGTTCTCTAGGGAGGGCTTACTGATTAACAAACTATTCCAAAGACTCACTTTCTAAGCTGTAGAATTTGGCTGAGAGCTTTTTTACAATTTCTGATGTAGGTAATCTCTCAGGTAGCAACCTATGTAAGACATGCCAGGCACTAGTGTGATCATGGTGAGCAAGATAAAAGCTCTTCTGCACGGGCTTGCAGCTGACAGCCAGACATTGGACTGAGTTATCCCTGTGCACTCTCTCCCTTTGTTTCAGCATCAACCCTGTATCCTGGATGCTCACATCTCAATAACTTTTCTAAAGTTATGACCTGTATGTGACAGAGGTAAGATTTGAAAGAGTTTGACTTCACTGCCTAGATTCTTACTAAATGAATGTGATATGTACTTCACAGAATCTCCTTTGCTTGGGTCTAAATGCAATTTAAACTATAGAAACACAGAGTTGTGATGTTGAAGGAGAACCACCTACCAGGCATAGTGACTTAAACACTAAAGACCTAGCTAAGGTGGAAATTGAAGTGAGGGGACCATTTGAACTCAGGCTATGAACTGAGCCTGAGTGATATAGTGAGATCCTATCTTAGGAAAAAAGAATCACTGAAAAATACAAAGGAAAGCAGAGATTTATCACATGAGATAGCCATAACTGATAGGAAGAGTACAAGACAGACAGTCTGGCCTTGAATGCATTTTCTTTGCTCCTTCTATACAATCATTTTTATGGCCTTAATTATGCTGTTTCTTGTGTTCTCCATTTGACTGGAGTCCAAGGGATTGCCTTTGATGGTGGCTGCATTTGTCATCTACTTTAACACACAAGACACAGTATTAGTCATGGTCATAGTCATTGTGGTTCATTGAGATACTTTAAAAGTGTGTGAAGGGTTATGACTGATGGGGAAATACATTGCTCAAAAACAAATCTGAGCATTAAAATGGCCTCATTTGTGAAGGCCTCCCATAGAGGACTATTTGAAGTTACTGTTGATTGTTAATGACTATTTTTTAGTTAGTTGTCTCCCTGGAGACAATCAAATGGCATATCTGTTGGTTAAATAATGGTGTATGTGTATGATTGTATACATTTTTTCATTCCTTAATTTTGTAGAATATTGGAAACTAAATTTTATCCTTTTGATATTTCTAACCAGTTCAAGGGATAAATACAAGTAATATTTTCCTCTTTTTAAAGCTCAGTTCATTTTTAATTCCTTACCCCAGAAAACATTCCAGGAAGTCTCCTGAGTGATGTTCAATAGTGTTCTCTATTGTTATAAATGTAAAATGATTATAGCCTTCATTCATTTCCAGCTTGACGTTAATGGAGAACTGGCTTGTTGGGCATTTGTGTCAGGCTATAGGGACAGTGTTCTGGGGACAGGGATTATATGATTTTGGAAATAGCTACCACCATCATCTTTACTATTTTGCAACACGACATTCTTTACCAACTCTATTTTTCTTGAACTGTTTGGAATGGGGAAGAGTAATTGCAAAGGACAGGAGATACTTGTAGGGGAGAAATTCTGCAGTGAAGTATAGAAGAGAAAAGGCTAGCAATAAAACAAACAAACAAACAAACACAAAAATATCCAGGGCCTCAGTGCCCTCTGACTGGGAATACAAAATAAGTCTTGAAATTCACATATTTTTTAAGCTGCATTTGGAGCTTTTGTCCATGTCAACAGCTGCTTGTTTTCTAGGTATGATTGTATTTTTTTCCTATGATATTCTTGTTCTTTCATTTGCTATTAGGGTTTTATCTTTTTGTTCATTTTGGTTTTTTCTAGGGCTGGTGCTCAAGCCCAAACTTTACATCACAGATAAGCACTTCACCACTGAGTCACATCCTCAGCCCTGCTATCAAGATTTTAAATACTATTTAACTGTAGTACATCTTCTGTTCCACCTGCTTTCCATCTTCTACTGGCTTCCATGTCTTGTTACACTTTGGGGAATGTGTTTTGAAGAACTAGAGCATACATGATGAAGGCTGTCTCATTAGTGTTGTCTGCATTCTTTGGTTGCACTGTAGTCTACCTGGTGCTGCATGTTGGTATTTACTTCTTTCTATCATCTTCCATCGAACAAATTGTAAATTTTGATCTATAAATAAGTCCTTTTACAAGTTTGTCTTTTTACAAATGGGAATAAGTCCCCTTTTAAAAGGACTTAATGGAAGGCTTGGCCTCTTTTCATCCTTCCATCTTCCACCATAAGAAAACACACCAAGAAGGCCCTCACCAAATGCTGCCATCTTAATCTGTGGAGCCCCAGCTTCCAGAACTGAGAGGAATGAATTTTTACTTCTTTATCAGTTACCTAGAGAGTGGCAGTAGCACAAAATGTATCACTGTTTCAGTCTGTATAGCTACATCATTATTTTAATGGGGAGAAAATGTTCCATGATAAGGCAGTGTCATAAGTTATTAATAAGTTCTTGTTGTTATTACAAAAAGCAAAATCCTGCATCGATGTGCCAGTACTTCTGTAGGGCACATTACAGGAAGTGGAGCTTGTTATAGAAAAATTATATGATAAACATTTTTAATTGATCCTAACAATTAAAATCAATATACTTAAATTATGAAATTTCAATTACATCTTTATCAGGAGTTCATAAGTGTTTTGATTAATATAGGGGACCATTCATCTTTAAAATTTTACCAAAATGATTGAAAACAAATGGATTTAATAGTGCCTACATTTGCATTTCTGAACTATTTAAGGCAAAGTGTCTTCATATTTGTAAAGACCACTTGCATCTTATTTCCTGTTCATTTATTATTCTACTATTTGCCTATTTTTATATGAAGTTTCTTTTTTCTTGTAGATTATAAAGGATTTTCATATATTATGGGTATAATTCCTTTGTCCTCTGTGTATCATAACATTATTTTATTTACTAGTTTATCACTCATCTTTCCCCTTTGCTTTGTGTAAAAAGCTTTATAGCTTTATTTAAACTTACAAAATATTATCTTTTAATTATTTTCAAGTATTTTTCTTTATGTGAGAATATTTATACCAAGAAGAAAACATAAAATTTATATTTTCTTTCAATAAGTTTAATACATAGGTCATTTATCAACCTTTTTGTTTGACATGAAAATATGATTTTACTGTACTAATTTTCCTCAACTATATATGGAATCATCTTTCCTTTTCCAGTTAGTTTAAAAAGCTATATTTCATAAATCAAATGCCCGCATATATATATAAAATTTTATTTTTCATTCTTTTATTTGTTCTCCAGTTTAAATTCTCTAATAACTAATTAATTGAGCATTTATGTCTTTGGTCAGTTGAATATCTCCTCTTTCATATTTTAAAATTGTGTTTCTTTTTATTATGAATTTAAATATATTATTAAATATTCTAGTCTGTTAGCTGTATATAGGGCAAGTATCTTTTCTTTGTAGTGTGGTTTCAATGCACTTATTTATTTTAGGAAAATAAATTATCAATTTAATGTACTATTTTATAATTTACCAATATTTCCTTTGTTGTTGCTTTCTGTGTTCATTTAAGAATTGGTTTAATTTTTGAGAACTATCTGTTATTCTTTTCTATCTTGGAAAGAATGAAAAGACAGACAGTGAGATATAGAAACCTAAAGCCAAGAAGGCTGGGCCAGTGGAAGGTTAGAGAAGGTGACCTGGGGCTAAAAAGCCCCAAATGGGGAAACCCACTTCCGCCTGAACTCTCTATGTCAAAGGGATTGGCAGATACTTCTATGTGCTATGTATTCCAGAAAGGCCAAGTAGAAGACACTGATTTAGCATTCAACTGATGACTCCAGGTTGGAAAGAAAAAGGAGAAGGTGCTCATTACTGTCATAAAACCAGCTGGTGGTGACAACAAAAAGGTTGAACTCTGAATAATTACTTAGATAGTGTCTCACTTGGATGTAACTCAAATCTGTTGAGCCACAGCACAACCTTTTGCTTTGGATATGAAAAAAATGGCTACCTGTTATCACTCTCTACCATGGTAAACACCCTCCCTGTGCTAGAGGGGAAGAGTGAGTCCCTCAAACCACTGAGCAGTGCTGCTTCTTGTGACTGGACTTCCTTCCCTCAGTAGAATTTCTCTGGATGGAACATGCAGAAGTTTGTCAAATAATTGCGATCAGTAATATGAAATCCTGACTCTTCAGCAATTCTAATCTCAAGAAAAGAAATGAAATAGGTGAGATTTCAACACAAGAAAGAGATATATGAGATTGCAGAGTGGCACAAGGTTCGTCAGGAAGTTGTAGTCTCAAATTCTACCAAAAATCGAGCCTGTGTCTCATCTCTGGAATTGTGTTTATCATCTTTTCTTTAACAAGTGAACCTTATCCTCAAAAATTTTGTGTGTTAGTAAAGATGTAATAACTTTATGCTTTTTAGAAACAATTTTTTTTCCTGAATCATAACCTGAAAATTTTGTCAATATGATAAAAATAAGTAAGAATAATTGTTGAATAGCGTGTTGTGGAGCCAAAAGTCACTTATTTCTGATTTTGAATACAAAGTTGTTTGTGAAGAATATGTTGGGATTGAACATTTTATGGATCATCTACATTATCACCATTACTAATTAAACATTAAACTATAATAATAATATATGGATTGGATTTTGGAGCTCTAAGATAAATAGCATTATTTTGAAAATTTCAATTTAATTGAGTATAGAAACTATGATTAGATAATTTTAACATAAACAGATACAAACACACATAAAATAGGTATGGCTTTCTCCTTTTTATTTTCCTTCTTTAATAATATTAAAAAGGCTAATAAGCATTAACACTTTCAATTTTTGAAGAGTGGTAGTTTTTTCAGGGTTTGATATATGTTCTTCAAATACTTTTATCAATGTTTTATAATCTTTATTGTAAAGATTTTCCATTTCCTCTGAAATGAAATTTATTTCTAGGTATTTTAATGCTTTTGTAGTCAATGGGAATGGACCTTCTTTCATGATTTCTTGTTTATTGTTTGTTATTGTTATATATAGATTTACACTGCGTTTTGTATTCTGTGTTTGAATCCTGAAACATTACTAAATTTGTCAATTCTAATATTTATTTTTAAAGTTGAGTTCTTGCTTGTACAGTCATATTATGTACAAAAAATAGTTTGACTTTCTTCTATCTCGATTTATGATTCTCTTTCTTTTGCCTAATTTTTCTGGATGAATCTTTCAGTACTGTGTTGAATTAGAATGATGAGAATGAATATCTCAGTCTTCCAAAACTTAAACTCCTTTAAGTATTTCTATTTGCAGCATTTACCATGTTAATATATTTCATAATTTGATTAGTTTTATTAGAAAGGATATTGAATTTTTATTAAATGTGTATTTCATGTCTGTCTTGATGACCATATTTTTGCTGTTTGTCTTATTGATGTGGTGTATTATATTTATTGATTTGTACATGTGAGTATCCCTAGGTAAATACCATTTTATGATGATAAATTATTTTTTGGTGTGCTGTTGGATTCAGTTTACTAGTATTTTGTTAAGGATTTTTGCAGGTATGGCCTTTAGTTTTCTTGTCCTTATTTAATTTTGGTATCAGAGTTATTTATACAAACAGCTACATATAAAATGGTAATATCTATATATTTGTATGTTATAAACATTCTTCAAAAGAATGTGAAAAACATAAGAAATAGCTGTGTCCAGCACTTATTATTTCTGAGGTGTTGGGACTTTGAGTGGGGTGACCTGTAGTATTATTCCTATTTCCTTTGAATCCTTTATGCTTTATTTATACATTCATTTTTTAAATTAAACTGTAGTTAAACATTGATCCCCTTTTCATTTAGCTTGATACTATATTGATTTTACCTTTCACCTTTAATTAAGCTCCTAATTTGTATTCCAAATGGTGAGTAGGCCCATATCCTGGAGAGAGGATGAAGGGGAACTTGATTATCTTATCTACTGAGCTAATTTCTTAATACATTATTAACTTCACCCCCAATCACTACTGACAGGAAAAACTCTAATGAAACTCCAGTAGATTACAGTTATTACTTTGGTGGCTTCATGTGAGTAATATAATCCTTACTACACCAACTGGAAAAGGTAATAAGATCCATTTAAGAGAGCAGGAAACTGAGGCTTGACTGGTTTTAATAACTAGATAGTTTGGGTGTGGTTTATCTTCTAAGGTTTATGTACTGGGAGCTTGACCTCCTGTGTAGTGGTGCTAACATGGGGAATTATTCAGAGGTGCAGCCTAGTGCAAGGTACTAATGTCATGGGAGCTCTATGTCAGAAAAGATTAATTTAGTTGTAGTAGAACCAAGTTAGTTTCTCAGAGTGTAAAAGTGTTATAAAAGAGCAAGATTGGCCTTCTTTGGCTTGTGGTATCTGTCTTTCCATATTTCTCCCTTTCACCTGTGCTTGTACCAGGATGCCATCCATCACAATGTGGTGCAGCCAAGGACCCTTCTCTGGAAGCTGAATAGATCAGGCCACTTAATCCTGAACTTTCAGCTTCCAAAGCTATGATCCTAATAACCACTTTTCATTATAAATACTCAGTTTCTGGAATTTTGTCATAGCAAGAGAAAACAGACTATACAGTAACTTCCCTCAAACTAGTTAAATAAGAACCTTAATCACAATTGATGTCTTTTCATTACTTTGTGAAGTTTTCCTTATTACTTTAATGCATTTCTCATTCTTCTGACATGAAATGATGTTGTGCTTCCAGTCAACCTTTTGATTTATTCTAAGTAACAAATGTAAGAAGAACAATTTGAAGTGTGGACTATATTATTTCAGAAGTTACATCTCAAATAAATTCAGGAATAGGCAGATGAGTAAGCTAAAGAGGAGGTAAGCTGCAGGCCAATTGAAACTTATCTGAGGTTCAGTTTGTCACTACTCTGTCATAAACAAAGATAAACAAGTCATTTTGAGGTAGATGAATAACTTCAAAATCATAATGTTAGGTGAAATAAATCAGTCACAACAGCTTAAATATTTCATTGTTTCTCTTATATGAGAAACCCCAGAAGTAAATAAAGAACAAAAGACTGATGTTAGGAAGTAGGAAGAACAGATTCAAATGGGAAGGGAAAGAAAGATGTGGAGGGCAAAGGGAAGAAGAGGAAAAGGGATTTAAGTAAAAAATAATGCAAAGGAAAAATGGAGAAAAGATTTTATAATGGGGAGGGGGGGAAGGGTTGAAGGTAATGGAAGAAAATGGGGAAAAAAAGAAAGAATTAAAGCCTATCTTGTATAGATACAAATTCCCTATGATGAATGTGATCATTATGTATGTCAAATATGTACTAATAAAAATTTTTAAAAAGTCAAGTAGTGTGGTGTATGCAACAACCTCTGCCTTTGCGCAGATATGGTGAAATGAACTATTAAGCCAGCATGAAATAGTAAGGGAAATGTTTTTCTTAGTATGGGAGTACTTGACAAGAGATTTGGCTTCTTGGATCAAGTTTAGTGTGTCTGAAACTTGGAGTATGAGAAATCCATCCAAAAACTGATGCTGAAGATGTAAAAAGGTGTAGTGATACATGGCTCTAATCCCAACATTTCAGATGCTGACATAGGAAGATTGCTATGCGTTTCAGGCCAGCCTGGGCTACACAGTGTGTTCAAGGCCACTTTAAACTACTTCGCAAGGCCAGGTATGATGGCTCACACCTGTCATCCTAGCACTTACGAGGTAGAGGCAGGAGGATTGCTGTGAGTTTGAGGCCATCTTAGGCTCATAGTGACTTCAAGGCCAGGCTGAATTACAAAGTGAGACCTTTTCTCAAAGCAAAGCAAAGCAAAACAAAACAAAACAAACTCGAAAAAGCAACAACAGCAAAAAAACAAAAGCAAAAATAAGAACTACATAGCAAGACTATCTCAAAAGAAAGAAAGAAAAGAAGAGATAAGAAAGAAAAAGTATGCATTTAGGTTGATACTTTCAGATATTTGGATTATAGATTAAAGGATCAAAAATAAAAATTAAAAAAGAAAACACTTAAAAGGCTATAGTGGTTACCCTTAGAAAAGATGTAATTGTGACTAAGGCAGTTTACAGCAAGTTTGGAGAATATTAAAAGACAGAATCAGTAGAAATCACAGAAAAGTGAATCTGTCCTTATTACACGTGAAAACACAATCATTATAATTCCTATGAGGTATCTGTGTGTATATCTCTTTATATATGTACCTGTATGTATTGCCATACTCATATTTGTGGTTACTACTTACATATTTTTATTTGATAGCAAAGCTTAAATGTTCTGTTTAGGAAATGTTTCTCTTCATAATTGTTCTTGTTAGAGCTTTTACACCTACTTCCTCTTGTTTTCCAACTGCTCAATAACTTTACTTTGGTATCACATTCATTTTTCATACATGTTGTGATTCTTAACTACGTGTTTTATTATGAAAATCAAACTTTTTCTCAGGTGGCCTTTCAGATATGATGATGGATAAAATAATTGGGCCTCAAAGATGTCCACTTCCTAATCCTTGGAAGCTGTTGTTATATTAATTACCCTTTATGACAAAATGAATTTGTTTTTCTTTTTTTTGAGACAGGGTCTCACTTTGTAGTTCAGGCTGGCCCTAAGCTCAGCCTCCAACTCACATCACAGCGATCCTCCTGCCTCTGCCTCCTGAGTGAACCACTGTGGTATGTGGTACTGATTGCTGCTGGGAGTGAGTCTCCACACCTAGTATTGTATGTAGTTAACCAGAGATCGAACCCAGGTCCTTGCACATGCAAGACAGGCACCAGAATCACTAAGCTAAATCCCCGGCCCCTGACAAAATGAATTTTGCGTTTGTAGTTTAGGATTTAGAAATTCAGAGATTTTTTTTGTATTATGTAAATTTTCTCTGTTTAATCACAAAGGTTGCTAATGGGTAAAAAGGGAACCAGAAGAGTCAGAGGATATAGGAAGATGAGAAGCAATGAGTGTGAGAAAAGTTTTGAAAATTCAACACAAGTGTCTTGGAGGATGTGGGAAAGGGCTACACACCAGAGAAGGCAGGTGGCCTCTACAAATGAGACAAACCAAGGGAACTCATCCTTTCTTAGACCTTCCAGAACAAACATGGCCATGCTAGAACCTTACTATGAGGCCAGTGAAGCTTACTTTAGACTTCTAATGTCCAAAGTTGGGAGATAGTAAGTTTTTGTCATTTTAAGCCAGTAAATTTGTCTAATTCATCACAATAATGATAGAAAAAGAGTTCAAGTATTCTTGCTGTAAAGGAGCCAGTAGATTTATTAAAATGCAGATTATTTGGATTAAAATGACCTTTTTTAAAATCCACAAAAACAGTCTGTAGTATTACAGTTTCAGGAATCATTCTGGTGGGGGAGATAGTTGAAGTGTAGCTGCAGGCAGGTTCACGGCAGATGTGTGGACACATAACTATCCTGAAGACCTTCACAGCATAGTCAAGGCCCCAGGAGTCACCTTTCTTCCTTAAAGTTTCACAGAGCCTTGCAAAGTCAAAAAAATTCAGTTCAGGCTTTGAGTGTGAAGTTATTCAGTAGTAGAAAGGATTTAACATTCTGTGTGTGTGTGTGTGTGTGTGTGTGTGTGTGTGTGTGTGTTTGTGTATGTGGTGGAATAAAACTGCACATGCTCAATTTTACTTTAAAACATCAGTAGTTTTGATTTTGCATTGGCTCAAATAACTTTGCACAGGGTTGTGCCTTCTCATGTCTTTGAATTGTAATCTTCCCCCACGGGAATTTCATGTTTCGAACAACAGATGTTGAATGTGAGGGAGTTAGGAGTGGCAGGGGATGCATGGAAAGATGAGAGGTTATTCTGTGTCGGCTGATGGAACTGAGGGATTGAATAGATGTTTGATGCAATGTGAGAAATAGAAGAACTCGAGTATCAACTGACACTTGCATTGTTTTCAATTTATCAAAAACATCATCGTCCCTTCAGCCCCAGAGATGCATCTGATGCAGACAGCAAATATCACTGATTTTTTTGCTACCAGTTAGAGGGAAAAAGCATTTCATCACTGTGTATACAGGCCTTCCAACCACAGCTTTAGATTCCAAGAACAAACTGACGTGAAAATTCTTAGAGGTATGCAGAAAAAGCAGGGATATCTTAGGAAATGAAAGCTGTAGGGGTTCAAATTTGGCTGTAGCCAGCCCGAGCAGTCAGGCAAAGGTTGCC
>PVIR01031274.1:0-19575 GCA_004026965.1 Petromus typicus
AAAAAAAAAAAATCGTGTGTGTACTTAACAGTAGACATTTCTCTTGTCCCGATCTCCTAAACAATATAGTACAACAACTACTGACATGGCACTTACACTGTACCAGGTGTTAGAAGTCCTCTAGAGATGATGTAAAGTGTAGAAAAGATACACACAGGTTCTGTGCACATACTTTTCCATTTTACATGAAGGACTTTAGCATCTGCAGAGTCTGATATCCACAGGGGCCTCTCCTAAACCACCAAGACAGAGGGATGAGTCTATGTGGAGGATGTAGAAATTTAAAAAATAGAACTCCAGGATTCACAGATTAAAGGTGTGAAAAAGAAAGATAATTATATTGGCATTAGAGTTGTTTCCAAATAATTCTGGGATGTGGCAGAAGCATCATATCAGTGTCTTACTTCAGAAGTCCTGGATTTGAAAATGCATTGTGGAACCAATAACACTGTATAGGAACAAGTTAGACTCTTCAGTGGCTTGCAGCAGTGAACTTTCATTCCAAATGTGCAGCTTCACAGGGCCCTCGGCTGGGATGGGCGAGGCTGCAGGGTGGGCTCAGAGGGCCTGCACAGTTCCTCCTTCCCCTCAGACCAGCCACACCCGGATCTTGAGCGTCACAGCCCAAGAGCTCAGCTATACTATAGACAGACAGACAGACAGACAGACACACACACACACACACACACTCTCACAGATGTTGCTCATGTCTCGCCACTAATATCCCACTGGCCAAAGCAACACCTGTGTAGTGGAGAAATATACTTCATCCCTGTGGGAGAGAGAAGAGAGCAAATTGGCAGAACCACCACATGTGACAAGATTGCTTTTTCAACAGCATTTAGAGCCGGAGCTTGGTAGGAACTGCCAGTGCAGGCTTGAGCTTGTAAGGAACCGCAGGCAGAGTTTCTACTCCTTCCTCTCCTTGAAGAGAAGATCAGCTTCCTTTTCTTCATGCCTGTGTCTCCGGCTCCTGCACCACAGGCATGGCTCGCAATGGGAGGTAGATGTCTGGTGTCAAACAGATTTATGTTCTAGAGACATTTTCTTCCAGAACAGCCTTACCTCATCTCAGCACAGAAGGCACCTGCCCATGAGGTCCCAGGATCAATGACAGCAGCCATTATTTTAGGCAGATCTTTCTCTTGCATCAGCAGGGGAAGCTTCCTCTGGATTTCACCAGGAAAAAGCCAGTCTGCAATTTAGGTCCATCAATCACACTTGGCGGGCTCAGACGTCTCCTGTGATTCCTTGTCATGCTGCAGGCTCACAGTCCCATAAGGGCTTGGCCGAGGTTCAAGGAGCCAGAATCCGATGAGCAGACTCAGCAGGGACAGCACAGAGTGACCCCACGCACAGAGTGAGGCTGCACGTGGTGGACTTGATGAGTTTGCTTTTTGGCCCCACCTCCCAAGCCTTCTCACCTTGGCAGGAGAATGAGTGGACACAGCACACAGCACTTCTCAGCCCTCTGTATCCTCTGGGGGCTCCTGAGAATAGCATGAATGAGGCTGGGTAATTCAGGCTCACATACCTTGTGTTGGTCAGCTTGCCACCACTGTGACAAAACACCTGAGGCACAGTATCTCAGGAGGAAAGGTTCACATTGATTCATGGTTTCAGAGGTTCCTGTCCATGGTCTCCTGGCTCTTCTGTTTGAGTCTGAGGCAAAGAACTGCAACATGCAGTGAGTGCGGCAACCAGGAAGCAACAAGACAGATGGGAAGCAATGGCCATGCCACATCCTCTTCAAGGCACAGCCCCAGGGACCTGAATTCCCTCTCCCAGGTGCCACCTCATAAAGGTTCCACCACACACTGGGAACCACGCCTTTAAAACATGATCCTTGTGGGGTCTCATGGATGACCTGGACAGGGCTGGCGAGCTGTAAGAGAAGGGGAAGGCACAGTCTTCTGTCAGTTCCAGGGCTGTGTCATAGCACTGCTGGGACAAGCCTATCACATTGTCCCAAGAAAGGACAAGAAGGGGTCCTGGAGCACTCTGGGAGGAACAGGGGCCAGGATACTGGGCTAATGCCAGATGTGACCCAGCACTGAACAATAACAATTCTTACCCTTTAGCCTACTGGGCAAGGGTGGGCCATGAACTTGGTTGGCAAACAGGCCAATATTCCTGTGCCCTGGTTCTCAGGACCTTCCTCCTCTCCGCAGTGAGCACTTGCATTTGGTGCTCATAAAGGGGCATCTGAAGACCTTATCCTTGGGGCACAAGAGGTGATGGTGTGGACAGCATGGTGTGGCCACGAGTGGAAGTACCAACCCTGCAACTGGCAGATACCAGTAAGATCCTGGGCATGGAGCCCATCACTGAAAATCTCACCTCCTTCAGCAACATTGACATGTGCAGATGTGAAAATATCTCCCTTCTAAGATTTCTGATTGCATATTGTGCACAAGCTTCTTGCAGCTGACCTTTTCCTTCCCTGTCCTTCTATTTTTATCCCCTACTTTCCTGGTTCAAGTAGGCCAATTTTGAAACGCTGAAAGCCAGACCCACCTTGTCATATTGATCACATTAAAATGTCTCCATTTCCACATCAAGTGTAGCTTTGGATTACTATATGTTATCTTAATTACAGTTGATTATTTGATTTAAAATGTACCTTATAGAGCCAAGTTGTAGCTCAGTGGTAGGGCTCTGCTGAGCAGGGACAAAGGCCTGCCTTCAATCCCCAACCACCACCCACCCACCTTACAGATCCATAACATAACACAAAACTGACTTTTCTTTCATAATAGAATCAATAGTTCCTTCACTTTCTCCCTTCCCCTCAAGCCTTAAGGCCCTTGGAAGGGCTTCTTTGGCCTGTGTGATGTCCAGTGGGGCCCAGAATACCATGTCCTCTAATCCCAGATAGTGGGCACATTCTCTGCTGTGCCAGGTGCCCTGAAGACAGTTTTCTGGAAAATTCCCTCTCACAGGTGCTGGGAGTGAAATCATCTTCCAACAAAAAATTGACTCATTCCTCAGTCAGAGTTCACACAGACCGAGCGCAGCTCCGACGCTAATGTGCTGCATGGCACCCAAGTCAGGAGTCTTTAGCAAACCAGGTCAGACTTATGAAGTGACATCCTCATGCAGTACATTTCAGGGAAGCCGGATAGTGGGCTGGAGGGTGGATTTGTGCTGGGCAATCTAGCTAACAGCAAACATTTGAAGGTCTCTGCAGCAGCGTCATTTGTCGTCGCTCAGAGGCAGATGTATTTCAAAGCTATAGCTTAATTCCCAGTGTGTATGCTAATCACAGCCTAAGTTTGAGAAGCTTAGGGAAGTGTTGCAGTATTTCAACCTGACTCCAGGCAAGGCACCCACAGAGAAATGAGTCTGGAGTTCCTTACCTCATTTCTATGCTGTGGGGGCTGTAGTCCAGCGAGTCACCAATGGACACCCTGAGTTCTCTCTGGAGATTTCCTGTCTGCCTCACAGCCCCTTCCTGATGATTAATATTTGTTAGGAAATAAGACAAAGAAAACTTGCTTTCAATGGCTGCAATAAATGCATATGTATTTCTCTTGTTAGGAAGTACCAATGTACTTTCAACTGAGACAAAATTTTCTCTGTTAAACTGATTCTTAACCACATTTTAGTAAGCATGTCACCAAACATTTATGTAGTTAAAAATAAAAGAAATATTGATTTACTTTGACACCCTGGGTTGGGAGTCAGGGGTGTAGGATTTGTTTAGCTCCAGAGCAAAGTAGACACATATCTAGCACAAAAAAGGAGCCAGATTCTAGTTCTGCCCAAGTTTGTGGAGACTCACGTCCCTCAGCTCTGTTTTGCTAATGCAGCTAAAGGCTCTGGAAATAATAAACAACTACAGGGGACTGTCGGGAAGAGCAGGCAGGCACACTGGTGGGGACTACGATGTGGAGACAGATGTGGTACTGAGTCCCTGGGCATTCCCTTGGCCCTGAGAAAAATGAGGGCGTTTAGCACTAAGTCCCTGAAATGCCCCTTACATGTTCCCAAGACACTCACCAAGTCAAGAGGACACTGTAAGCAGACAGGGGCAGAACGTCCAGAGCAGATTATCAGCAGCACGTGGGGAACTGGGCAGAGTGGGCTATTTGTAGAAACGCCTTCCTGTCAGTAGGCTAGATCAGATCTTCCTCAGAATGCTGGTCACACTGTGGGACAGAGAGCGTGATGTCATTGCTCTGCCATTTACACTCTAAAGCTCGTCTCCTTGCGCATGTGCCCGAGCACTGCGGTGAGCTACTGTCCCAGCTGGCCACCACTGGACACTGAGTCCTGTCATGATTTCCTGTGCGGGTTTCTGCTCCCAGATTTTCCAGCAGCTACCTTGTCCAGCCTGTTGCTGGACACTCCTTGTACCTTCTGGCCACTTTGCTGCCCACCCTGCCAACTCTCTGTTGTCCAGTAGTTCCTTTAAAAATGGCTTGCCAAGTAGCACTCCAGGTCCTTCTTGCTCAAACAACTGGACAAAACAAGCCAAAAATGGTGCCAAAAGTGTATTTCAAAGGTGAGGGTGAAGGGGTCAGGAGGAAACGGGCTCTGCAGAGTGAACTTGGGCCAAACAAAAGAGGAAAAGAACAAAACTAAAAGTGTACCATGGGTCTGGGAAACCAGGGCGGGCTACCGCGAAGAGCCACGGCGGGCTGCTCCTGGCCTCTCCTCCGCTTTACGCACCACATCTCGTGGAGCCCACAAAAAGTCCCACGTACAGGGACCTGACGACCATCGGCTCTGCATGGGGTCTTGGAGCTGACGAGGCCCAGACACTTCCCCAGACAGCTTTGCCCCACCTCCTGGATTCTCTCTACTTTTTCCTGGTCAGTCTCACTCAACCTCTCCTTTCCTTGAGATTTCTGCAGACCTCACCTCCCACAAGCCATCTCTGGGTGTTTTCTTCCATCTCTCTGCAAACTGCTCCAGTGCCCCAGTACATCTATTCTGTGGATGAGACAGATTTTTGGACTGGGGATTGGAGAAGACCCAACACAGAACCACCATCCCACTCAGAAAACAAAGCTCATGGAAAAGCACCTTCCTCTACATGACCTCTGCCCAGCAGCAACAGGCCCAGCAGCAGAGGCCAGGGGGAGGAATGTGGGTCCCCACTACTGTCCTCTGCCACGTCCACAAATGTCAGTGGAGCCAGAGCAGGGAGTCTGCACGTCCATCCACATCCCCAGCTACACAGAGAGGAAGGAGCTGGGCAAAGATTCTTTAAACTTGCATAGAAAGTTTGGAGCAGATTGCTGGTCAACTCAAATGTCAGACTGATAAGATTCAATGTGTCACAAGGTTTGAACTGAACAGTGCATCCATGGAACCACTGGATGTTCAGTGGGGCCTCTGAGAAGCGTGCAGTCAGCCAGCTGGTGATAGCATTGCAAGGGCTCAAGTACTAAGTGATTCCTTGAAAAACAACCTGCAAATTAAGCCAGTACCTGCTCATTGCATCTAAACTGAGAGACTGCTTTAAATAAGATTATGTGTTTTAACACAACACCCCAAATATCCAAGACATGGAGATTTCTCCCTATGCTAAGAAGCAACAAAATAACAAGTAGGAGAAATGGTGATGTACAGATAAGGCTGTGAGGCCTTGGTGTCTACATCAAAAAGGCTCAGAAGCAGACATCATGAAGAGGTTTACACAAGCAATCACACACAAATACTCCTGAAACAAAACTTTTAAAAATAGAAAATCTTGGCAAAGAAAGAGAAGATCTAAAAATCTAAATGGAAATTATAGAACTAAAAAATACAATAACTGACATTTGAAAATTGACTGGAAGAGTTCAATAATAGACTAGAGATGACAGAACAGAATCAATGAATAGACACATAGACGAAAGTTATTCTATCTAAATAACAGACAAAATAGACTGGGGACAATTGAATGGAGGCCCAGAACATGAGGGGCCACAGCAAAAGAATCAGCACTGACGTCATTAGAACTGGAGGACAGGAGGACAAGTGACAGACTGAGGGAGTGTGCGAGGAGATGATGGCTGGGAAGTCCTCGGATCTGAGGAGAGTCACAAACGTATAGACTCAAGAAGCTAAATGAACCCCAAGGAGAACGCAGCCAAAGAAATACACAGCCAGGTGCCCAAACTACTGAAAAGAAAGGAACCCTCTTGAACTTCAAAAAATTAAATGGAAAGCAAACAGAGAGAAATGACGGCCCACAGGGGAATAATGATTTGAGTGACTGGATTTACCATCAGACCAGAAGGAAACAGCACAGCAGGATTCAAAGGCTGAAAAAACTATGGACCTCAGACTCCGTGTATTCAGGAAAACGTCTTTCTTTATCAAAGGACAGCGATGTTTACAGACAAAGGAAAGGGATTTGCTGGCGTCAGACTTTTTTTAAAGAATGGTTAAAGAAGCAGAGAATCTGATAGCAGAAGGAAAGTACAATAGAAGGAACAGGAGAACTCGAGAATGTAGGAAAAAACCCAAAGGATTCAGTAGACGTCACAGACTGTCATTCATTCCTTTTATGTTTTTAAAACTGTGATGGCTGAAGCCAAAATTATAAAGCCAGCTCTGTGATAATGTATACCAAGGAAATAGCCGAAAATCACATTTAAGATTTGAAGAGGAGAAAGAACAAGAAATGGAAGTAAAGTCTTTATACCTCACTTGTGGTAAACGCTAATGCCAGTAGATCAAGGTGTGTTATGTATTTTGTATACGTGGAGAAACCACTAAGAAAACTATTCAAGGAAACATACTCAAAACAATATAAACAATCAAAATTGAATTCTAAAAATAATTCAAATAATTTTCAGGAAAGCAAGAAAAGAGATGTAGAGGACCAAGAACCAAAGGATGTAAGCCTAATGCATTAATAATTACTTTAAACACAGGGGTCTAAATACAGCACTTAAAAGAGAGATTGACAGAGTGGGTTTTTGCAAAGCTTCATTTATATGATGTCTAGAAGAAAATCACTATAATCATGCAAGTGGGCTAGGTCGTGGAAATGTAGGAATGGTACAGTCCCCTCAAAGTAAACTGGGCAACTTCTTTAAAAACTAGACATACCTTAACTGTATAACCCAGCAGTGGAATGAAAATTTATATTTACACAAAAGTCTGTACACAGATGATCATAGCAGCTTAATTCACAAAAATTAAAAGGGGGAACAATGTGAATGTTCTTCAAAGGACAAAATGTTGAACAACTTGTGGTACATGTGAAAATATTAAATATCAAACTCAATCCATGCAACAGTTCACATATAAAGGGCTTTTGGATTAGGAAACACAGCCTGTCTCAACTGGGTTCTCACTGAATGAGACCATTTAAGTGTTCTCAAAACAACAAAACTATAGAGATGGATAACAGGTTAGTAGTTTCCAGCATACAGAGAGTATATCATCAGACTGTGAGAAGGTTTCTCATTTGTGATGAAAGCATAAACCTGGGATAATCACCTTACAGAAAGAACAGGGTTATTTTGGCTCGTGGTTTGGAGGCCTCTGTCCACGACGTTGGGCCTGCTGCTTCGGGCCAGGCAGCACACAGCGGCAGGAGCGCGCTGGGGCACCCCGCGCATGCCTGGGAAGTGAAGGAGAGGGAGGAGGGGAGCAGAGCCCTATAATCTCTTTGGGGCCACGCCCCCAGCCGGCCTAAGGACCCTGCTGGGCCCCACCTCTTCAAGGGCCCGCCACTTCCCATCAGTGCCACTCTGGGGACAGTTAAGATCAGAACTGAAGCTGAAAGAAGGCTAAAGTATGTCCTCGATTTCCTCAGCTCTGTGAGAATTGGTCACAATTAGCCACAGTGACAGCCTAAACTCTCACTGCCTGGAGCGTAAACGCCATGGCTTGGAGTCCTGTATTGGAATCCCACGTCAAATCCACCAGGGCTGAGGGGCCCCGGGCCGCTGTTTGCTCAAGTTCATTCACGTGCTCTAGCAGGCTTTTCAGGGGAAAGGGCCCTGGCGTCTACTTAGAGGATGTCGAAGCGTCTGCCATTGCTTCAGAGGGTGACTTTTATTCCTCACCCATCACTCTGTTCAGCAAATAATTCAGCAAAGAATAAAGCAACAGTATAAATATTGCTATACAGTTTATTGTAATTTATTCCACAGACTCTCCAACATTGCCACGAAGCCCCTCGGATGACGTTTGGGGTGGAAGTATTGACAGGTGGTCACCTAGTTGCCCGTTGGAAGTTCTCACCTTGAAAGGTGAGGGTGACTGCTGTCCCCATACGAGGCCCTAAGCCCACACAGCTCGCTTTCCTTGGGAAGGGCTGGGTCACCTCCAGGGCCACGGCACCAGCCTCGGGCGCCCATCTGACAGAAATAACGAGGACTATAGGATGAAATAAAACATGTTGGCTAAAATGCAGAACAATTTAAAACATAGGCCTGAATTCAAGAAAGCTTCTAGTCTTCAGATTGGGACCAAGTCCCACTGAGACAGTCTCTCAGGACACAACATGATCATAAAGTCCAACCAAGAGCTTTATTACTCAGCTGAGGGTCGTCTTTCCATGCGGAAAAAGGCGTCCACTTTGACTACAACACACAGTACTGGAAGGCAAAATCTACTACCCCCCACCCGTAACCAGGTGGTTTCTATGCAGAAGTGATCGGGTCATTCTATTGTCAAAGTGCAGAAGCAAGTCGTTACAGAAGTCAATAGCAATGTTTAGATCACTGGTTACCACAGAACAGTATATCCTAAAAACATACAGTCTGTGGCTGTGCGTATCGGTTGGGTGGACAGTTCCCAAGGAGGCAAGTTCTGGGTTCACAGGGAGGTTACAGGATACAAGGTGGAGGCTTTTAACAAAGTGGCTGTTTTTATGTCAAGCTGGGTCTCACATCCACAGGAGTGAAACTTCAGACAACCGAGGAGGAGAGATTGGAGCTACTCCAGCTTATCAGAGAGTATCAGCAGACTTGGGCCTGTGGTCATATGTATGTGAGATGGTATTAATAACAGCTCTTCTTCATGGCTAGCATCTTTACATGTGAACATCTGTGGTAAAAATACATAGTATAAAATTTACCATTTTAACGGTTCTAAGCAAACAGTTTGATGACACTGAATAATTTCCCATTGTCATCCAGCCATCATCCTCACTACCACTTCTTTCTAGAACTTTTTTCCTCTTCCCAAATGAATACTCTGTCCCTAACGAACAGTTCTCCTCTTCTATTCTACTTCCTGGCTCTATGAATTTCGCCCTGGGAAATCATGCAGTATTTTGCCCTTTTGTGACTGGCTTATTTCACTCAGTATTATATTCTTAAAGTTCACCTTTGGTGTAGCAGGTGTTAGGATTTTTCTTTTTAAGGCTTATCCTCCCTTTTATGGATAGCTCACATTTGGTTCATCTATTTACCCATTGCTGGACATTAGTTTTGGTTCAACCAAAAGGCTGTTGTGAATGATGCTGCTATTAATATGAATGTGCAAAGAGCTATTCAAATTCCTGTTTAATTCCTATTGGTAAAGACTCAGATGCAGATTAGTGGATCAGATGGCAATTCTATCGTTAATTTTTCTGAGGAATCAGAACACTATTTCCCACAGCGGCCACACCAGTTTTTGTTTCCACCAGCAGTGTCCAAGTGTTCTCATATCTTGTCACCTTGCTATTTTCCAGTTTTCAATAGCAGCCAGCCTCATGGCATGAGGCATCTCCTTACACTGCAGAGGAAAGTGACTACTGTCACCGCCATCTCTCAGGTGCAGTAATTGAATCCCTAAGATGAGACCCGGGAGGACAGCAAGATGGCCCCACCGATACTTCCTCTCATTCACCTGACTGCTGTGGGCCAATCAGCAGCAAGTTCTCCGGTTCCGGTCCCACTTTCCTGACTGCTATGACAGCTGCGTAACGGGCTGCACAGCAAACACACTTCTGAAAGTCACCTGCACGTGATGCTTCCTCCCTTAGTTTCTCCAGCGGCTGTGTTATGGCTGTGTCCGGGTGTTCCCCAAAGCCTCATGTGATCATAGGTGGAGCTTGTAGAGGGGTCTTGACTTAGAGTGTGCAATGCTGAGGTTAAGGAGATGATGCTAGGACTGATTCATGGTGCCACACTAGGATTATAGGTGCCCCAACCTGGGTGTGAGTGCTGCCTACCCGAAGTACAGATAACTTGGATAGACTGTCAGGGACAGAAAGAGGGCTGCTGTTGTCATTGACTGCTTGCTACTTTGATGCCTCCTGCCTGCCATGAACCATTTCTCCTCTGTGATGCCTCTCTGCCGTGTGCTACCCTGATTTGGCGCCAGCCAACTGAAACCTCTATAAACTGTGAAACAAATAAACCTTTCCTCTTGTAATTCTGGGTGTCAGATGTTTTATCTCAGCAATGAGACAAAATAACTAAAACAGGCTGTCTTAGCCAACTCTGAGAGTTATCACCAGGGGCACTTGTGGTCCTCTTTTGAGAGCTGGCCTGCCGCTCCTCTGTGTCTTTGTGACATCATGCACTGTGTCAATCCATGGCTGCTACCACGTAGGAGGAGCATCATGTGACCAGAGGAGGTTCCTTCTTAGCAAGATAGTGCCGCAGACATTAGGGCAGCTCTGGAGATCGCATGCTTAGAGAGCATAACAGATAAAAATGATAGTATTCATCAGCAGGATATAATGTGTGCTTATTTTACCTAGTTAGTTCATGTATTATTGTAAAAAGAATATAGCAATAAGGCCTCAATGATTTCTGCAAATAGAAAAGCTACCCCTGCTTTATAAACAAACTTTTTTAGACAAGACTGCAAACAAAGTAGCAGTTGTTTCTAAGAATTTAGGAATGAGGCAGACAGTTTATGAATAACAGGAAACAGGAACGGGGGTGGGAGTGGAGGAAGTCCAGCCCTCATCCAGAAATAACCAGGCGGCCAGAGAATCGGCCCTGAATGTGAGACTAAGAGCAAACACAAAGGCTACAGAAACAAAGACCCCAGCCCTTGCCTCTCATCTTGTTCGGGAGAGGTGAGGGCCCTGCACTTGGACCTCCCCTGGCAGCTGCCGTCTCTCGTGTAGCCATCAGCTGATGCTTTGTCCACGATGGCACCTCCTAGTAAACATCCCTCCCACAGCTCTGATAACCCACTATAGTCATAGGGGCACTTAGTATTTTAGATATCTTCCCCCAAAGCCTCTCTTTTGCAGGAGAGTGCCCTCGTGTGGAAGACTCACGCCAGTGATTCAGTCACATTGAGTAATAAATATTCACCTCCACCGATGTGGGTGGACATCTTCCCATTGCCTGGGGACCGAAAGGGAACAAAAGAGCAGAGGAGCAAATTCCTGCTGTCTCTGTCCCTGTCCCTTCCCTGTCTCTGTCTCTGTCTCTCTCTCTCTCTCTCTCTCTCTGTGTGTCTCTCTTTCCTCAAGCTGTTCTCCTGCTCTTGCTACCAGTTCCCTGGATCCTGGACATTTCCACCTTCGAGCTCACCCTGACTTACAGCCCTGGCCTCCCTGGGTCTCTAGCCTGTAGCCTGCAGGTTGACATCATAGGACTTCCCGGTATCCATAACCACTGAAACCAATTCTCAAAATAAATCTCCCGTTGTACAGCTATATATATCCCATCAGCTCTGTTCATTTGGAGATCTCTCACTAACACAAGGTCAAATCGTAGGATGCAAAATATTTGTTAAAGGGAGATGAGATCCAAAGCCCATTAGAAGTTTTCTTTCTCTTTCTTGTTATACTTTCTGTGGTCCAAGAAAAGAAAAAGAAAATCCACAAAGCAAAGGAATAATATATAAGGCAAGTAGTTAAATCATCAACTTGTATGACTTAAATATATACAGTGAAAAACACACCAAGTTAAAGTCTTGAAAACAAATCTAAAAGGTCCTGTTAAAGCTTCAAAAGAGACCTGTATAAGGGTGACAGTGTCCCAGAGCAGGGACACCCATGAAAGCATCTGGACCTGCAGACACGGGTCTCCTGACACCACTGTCTCTGATGGGGGTCGTCACAGGGGTTTTATCTGGTGTCAAAGGCCTTGTCTGCTCACACCACAGAGCACCCCTGCAGTCCTAGTCAAGAGAAGCTCGCCCTCGGGGCATCCTCTACTAGCGGGCTAAAGCCTCGCCTGAACAAGAAGCTCCTCGAGAAGGAAGCAGGGAACGCTCAGCTCCACAAAGATTTGTTCCAAACTGAGAGATAAATATCAAAACCGGCTTTGTCTCCTCTGTAGTTTGCAAAGCTGCTGTATATTTCTATTGGGCAAGGTGCATAGTCGAGCAACATGTGTGTGTGACCGTCCCGAGGGACAGCGTGCTGCTCCATGGGTGGAGGTAGGACCAGCTCTCCACACACCTGCTCTTCAGGCTTCTAGGCCAATAACAAAGATGGTATTGAACTCCAGTTCTGTGGATGATGCCTGAGGGGTGGGTATGAATGCTCGAACAAGAAATGCCGGTGCAGAACAAACCTGTGTTTTCTCCTGTCTAGCTAAGTTTCACAGGCCTGCATGAGAGCTTCCCCCTGGGAGCCAGCTTCAAGGGGACGCGTGGAATTTAATTAGAGCTGAAAAACTCACAAAACACTCCTGCGGCTGAGCTTCATATACACCAGAGAAAGGAGGACAAAGGACTGTGTTGTCACTCTGCAGTAAATGTGAAATGAATGGCAAAAACCATCAGAAGTCAAGGATAGAGCAAAACCAACTCTCAAGAAGAAGAAAAAATATGGGTATGCAGAAAATCTGGCAACTGATTAAAAATTCCAGAGAAACAAAATGGGTCCATGATCTCTTTTCATCGTATTTTGGGGATTTGCTCAAATAAAACTAGAGAGCAGAAGTCGCCAGCACAAGCTTAGTCCAGGGTGGTGGTGATACATGGCTAACAATCTGAGCATCTGGGAGGCAGAAGGAGGAGGATCGTGAGTTCAAACTCAGCCTGGGCAACTTAGTGACACCTGAGACAGGCCTGAGGACGCTGCTCAGGACAAGAGCCTGGGTCCAATTTTCAGCACTGCTAAGATCAAAAGCAAAAATTGTATAGGGAGCACGGGTGTTGCTGTGGTGGATGAAACCTTCAGAGATGCCAGGCAATAAAATAAGCTAAGGAGACCCATGGTGGTCACTGAAGGAAGGTTCTTGAGGGGTGAGGATCTTGCACTAGAAAAGGGTGCAGAATGAGGGCTTCATTTCTCCGTCTAGTCATCAAACATGTGTGAACAGAAGAGGAATTGGAGGGGAGCAGAGAATGTTAAACCTCTGGCCCTTGACTTGACTATGGGTAGAGAAGCAGGAAGCAGACAGCACTGCTTGTGGTGGGTTCATGTTGTGTTGTGGGGAGGCTGGGGGATTAGAAAGAGGCATGAGTTGAAGGCACCCTTGCAAGGTTTTGATTCCTAGCCCAGGAGTGTGAATTATCTTTTAGACATTAGGGAATCCATTGGGGAGAGGATACTTATGTGAGGGAATTGTGGGAAAATCTATGTTACAGAGTAGCCAAAGTGATTTTCTTTCAAATTTTAAAAAATTGTATGCACGTTATGGATTGTATATAGTTGTTTGGGTGTGCTCCCAAGAATGCATACATTGGAGGTATGGTCCCCAGTATGGCAATGTCTGTAATGCCAGTTACTAGAGAAACTGAGGCAACCTGTTTGAGGCCAACCTTGGAAATGTAGTAAGATCTTGTCTCAAAATAAAAAATAAAATCGGCTGGATGTGTCACTTGGCATTCCCCAGGTTCAATCTTCAGTATAGAAAAAATTCTACTAAACTGTACAACTAAGACTAAATGATGGCAGAGGGGAGAAAAGTATAGTCTGGAGTGACCATATTCTTGGACAATGTAGCCGTGACATAACCATTAAAAATAGTTATGAAGGAGAAAGAGGAGGGCAGGGCATAAGCACAAAAATTCATTATTGCATGAAAGCTTTTTTTGATTTGTGTGGTTTCCTAGGTCCATGTTTTATTTAAAATAGGGTGATTTTTAGAATGAACTAGATGTGGATATAATGATATCAATTAATCCCAGAATGTACGCTTCAGTGAAACAAGGCCATGAAGGAAGCATTTGAGTGAGAGAATAGATGCATTTTCACATGGAACTATATTTGTGTAGACGCAGACCACCCCTGGGCAGAGACAAAAATACCAAAGGTGAAGGGCAGAGGGAATGGGAAACCAACTTACTTTCTCTATAGACCATTTGAATTTCCACTCTGCCCTTGGCTCTCATCCCCCAAAGGCAAATAATTATATATATTTAGAGTGTGATATTCTCAAAGAGCTTGGAAACTTCTTTACCCTTGCTGCACACATTTTGGCTCTAATGTGTTCATAGAGGAGGCCTGACAGGCAGACAAGTAGGTGGGCCGGGGAATGTCACTGCTTCGGTGATGTCTGAGCAGCACGAACATGCCAGGGCTTTACTCAGCGTAAACCAAACTTCTCTGCACACTTCACAGCTCAGAGTTTGAGATGAGCCTGATGTGAACGAGCCTGTAAAGGTCACTACGTGTGTGCCTCAGTTTCCATCACCATAACAAACACCTGAGACAATCAATTTATGAAGAGAAAAAGTCTACTTTGGTTAGTGGTTCCAGAGATCCCGGTCCATGATCAGTTGACACCCTTGTTCTGGGCCCGTGAGGAGCCCGTCCTGGCCAGGGTGTGTGGCAGAGCAGGACTGCTCACCTCATGGCCCGGAATTGAAAGAGGACGTGAGGAAGAGGGAGGGCCTGGTGTCCCCAATCCCTTTCAAGAGCACATCGCCACGGACTTTCCTCCAAGCCCACCTCTTAGAGATTTCACAGCTTCAGAACCATAGTGTCAGAGTGGGGACCACACTTTGGAAGCACTCAAGATCCAACTGAGCGCTGCCTTTCTACTTGCCCTTCCTCACCAGGCAGGAAGGGCTACTCTGCCCGCTGGCCTAAGACGTTTCCCTGGAGGGGAAAATCCTCCTCCCCTGGCATTCACTTCTTCCTAATTAGCATCTTTAGAATGAACTGAATTTAATAAAGAATAAAATTTTCCTTTTCTTTTCTGGGGAAATAACTTTCAATGGAGATACTTTGCCAAGAGAAATAAATATACTTCAGTTAAACTTCAAAATACATCTGAAATGGTGTTCGCAGGTTACTTTTTTAATGTCCTCTGTTATTGGTAGATATTATCATTCCTTGGGTGATGGGTATAATTACTTCAGGGATTTATAACATCATTACTTTGAAAGTAAATTGAGAATTATTTCTTACTGTATGTTATGGATAAGAAGATATCTACATAGAAATTAAAGTGTCTTGTAGTTTATCTCTCTGAAAAACTCTGATTTATATCTCATAGAAAATCTTTAATTCCTTTCTGGATTATAGAAAACAAGCATTTTAAAGCTTTAAAGGATACCATCGAAAATAATAAAAAATGCTGGAGAGGCTGCGGGGAAAAAGGAACATTTCTACATTGTTTCTGGGAATGTAAACTAGCACAACCACTATGGAAATCAGTGTGGTACTTTCCCACAAAAAAACTAAAATTAGAAATTCCACTTGACCCAGTTATTCCCTTTCTAGATGCCATTCCCAAGGATTTAAAGACATCAGATTAGGGATACATCTCTAGTCATGTCTATAGAAGCACAATTCATAAAAGCTAAATCTTGGAAATGACCTATTTGTCCACTAACAGATGAAAGGATAAAAATTCTAATATTGACATACAATGAAGTACTATACTGATGTCAAGAAAGATAAGTCATTTCTAGGAAGTTGGATGGACTTTGAGATCATCATATTAATTAAATGAGACATACAAGCTTAATTATTGCATGATTTCTCTTATATGGGAAAGTAAAAGTATAAAAAAGAGGAAAATAAAAGATAGATAATGGGAAGTAGGGAGATAGATCTTCAAATTGGAAAGGGATCCAGACATGGGGGAAGAGGAGAGAGTAGAGGAGAGGAGGGAAAGGGGATGAGAAGAAGGAATTAAGATACATTTTGTACATGTAACAAATAACAGTATGTGTTGCAAACACATACTAATAAAAAAAGACGCTGTCAAATTACTCTTACTAGAGATGGTATTGAATTGTTTTCTTAACCACAGTATAGAAAGTGATCCATTTGCCTGTTTCCTGAAACTGTCTCTCAGACTGGCTGTTACCAGTCCTAAAATATTCTTGTGGTCATCTGATGGACAAAAATTCCATTTCTGTTTGTATTTCCTTGATTACTAGGAAGACTATCTGCGTGCGTCACCTTTCCTCAGCAGAGACACAATATCCAATAGGCTTGTTTTAAAGGAGAAGCAGCTGAATTTGTCTCACGGGCTCAGGGGATCAGTCCATGGTCAGCTCCCTCTAAGGCAGGAACTTCATGGCAGAAAGGTCTGGTGGAGAAAAGATGCTAAGCTCATGGTGGCTGGAAAGTAGAAGAACAACCGAGAGAAGCTGAGAGAAGGAGCTGGGGACCATATAGGGACCCAAAGGCAAGCTCTGCTGGCCTGTCCAGATGTACCAAGTGTGCTTCACTAACCCCCAGTGATGCTGAGCACCCCCCAAATGGTAACCCCAAATGCCCTCATTTATCACAAGGTGTCAACAGTGCAGTTAAACTTGATTATCTAATGGTCAGCTGCTGGGGTCATGCCAGGGTGACCTGGCTTGCATGCGGACAGGGGGCTCTGCATGCCCACTCAGTGGTGGCATAGGTTCACCACCACTGCCTTTGGCTTTTCTTAATCCAATCAAGTTGTCATATCACAATGAATGATCAAACTGTCTTTTCATTATTAGTATTTCTTCTTTTTGTGAAATGTCATGCACACTTCTATCCAGTCTGATTGAATTTCCTCACTGGCTTTTTGCATTTTAGGATACTGGCCTTTTATTCAAGTGTTACATGAATCTTCTTTTTCCCAGGTGTCCAGTTAAAGTTTTGCTAAGTCTTACAGTTTAGATCCAGAATATCCCCCAGCACTTTCATACGTTCCAAGGTGGAGCTTTTGGAAGGTGACCAGATCGTGCAGTGCCACACACATTGAGTGGGTTCACCTCCTGTGGGTCCTTAGTTGAGTGTGCTGATAGGCTCTGGAGCCTCTTAGCAGGTGGGCTGACCTCTGCAGGGCACAGCATGCACTCTTTTCTTTTGGCTTCCTGCTTGCCATGGCTAGGTGGCTTTCCTGCCCAAGCCCTTCTGTCATGCCATTTTGGCCTTAGCGCCAGGGTACCATGGATGGAACCCCCTGGAACTATGAGCCAGGAAAGCCTCTCCAGCCTTACTTTGTGGGTCTGCCATATTTTGTGTCAGTGATAAGAAAGCCGTTTAACACAGCAAGAAATCTTGCCATTCAGACATGTTTAATTTTTGCATTGTTAAATAGTCCTTCACATCTAATCAGAGTTTCACATCACACACAAGAGGAGATTTGCTCTCTTTTTCTCAGGGCTTGACGGATTTTCACCTGTCCTGGAAGAACAGAACCTGCACAGCAGCCCCGCTCGCTCAGCAGTCAGCTTTACAGTTTGTGTTCTAGATTCTGTCATCTGGTGTAGGGCCTCTGATGCGGGAGCATCGTCCAACTGCTTGAGAGGAGCCCTCAGTACCCGATTCAGGTCTGAGAGTTGTCTTCTGAGCTCCCAGCAGATGCTGCTTTGCTATTCCAGAACCACACTTGGAGGACCAATGCTCAGGGCATCTGTTTGCCTTGTGCTCTCTCTGGAATCATTTCACAGGTGGCTTATTGCTTCCACCAAGTCCCATCATCTCCCCCCTGCAGACCCCTCCTCTGCTTCCCCCATCCACTAGCTGCACTGCCACCAGGGAGATTCCAAGAGTGGGGCATGGCAGTTTCTTCTATCTCTTTTCTTACAGGCTGTGGACTGCCTTGTGGCCTTCTCCATATCTTTCTTTACTCTCTGATCTCTTACACCTCAGCCTTTGGTAATGAGGCGATGCCATGCTCTCTCTCTTGCCCCAGGATGTTTGCACATGCTGCTCACTCTGCTTATTATCTTCCTCCTTTACTCTTCACTCTCGTTCAGTAGTAGATGGTGAATTTGTTGAAATGTAAAATTGAATGGCGTTTACTATTGGGCTGGCTCAGGTAGCTTGGCTCTGAATGAACATAGCTGACTGCTAATGTCACAAGTCAAAATGGCTGTAGGTTTTTGGCTCATTGAGCAGCTCCCAGGAAATGCAAGGCACAGTATGTTACTTTCCTTTGAGAGAAAAAAATGACCTCTGAAAGAAAGGCATTGTCTAATGACTGTTATAATGTAGAAGAATATGAAGTCTAAGAAACTATAAAGGACAGACATCTTACATAAATTAATGACATAAGATGAGTGAGCCCACCACATCCACATGCTTTATGTTGAAATAAGAAAAAAATCATAATTTACTTTTTGGCAGTCAGGTAAATTAGCATTACTTTGGGTTGATACAGTATAAGGTTTATTTTATTGGAGGACTATTTTAATACTATTGTAAAATATCAAAGATGGAATTCTAATGTTTATATACTCACTAAGGGTCTAAAAGATTCACTTGAAATTTCAGTTATAATTTTCACATTTTTGGGAGAGCTTATATGCTTTAGTGGTTTTTTAAAATGCTGAATTGGAGATTTGCAAAGGTCTCAAGCTCTGTGCTGCATGAATGTTAAGACTGTTGAAAGGATTTTTGAACAGAACTCTTTTTCTTTTGTACCAGGGAAAATGGAGTGACATTTGGTCTGAGCTAAAAGGGTGGGGACTGAGGGACTTAGGTGAGTGATGCGGGATCAGCAGAGGATGGGAAGGGGCCAGGCCGCGCCTTCTCCACAGTCACGGCTCACACAGATGAGCTCGTGCGAGGCACAGGACTCCCCAACGGCAGATGGGGCAGTTTGCCTGCTTCCTAACACTTCCAGCAGGAGATTAAATTTAGAAGTAAAGGGCTTTATTTGTTCCATCTTGAATGTGACTAAGATACAGTCATCTCTAGTGTTATGGCTCTACTCTTAGGCAATAGGTAGAGATTGCGCTTGCAGTGCAATTTTTTAGATAGTTTGAGAATTATATGTAATCAGTGTCAGACCCAGAACAAAAATCGAAGTCTCTTGCTTTCCAGTACTGTGTTATTTTACATCTACACAGTCCTCTCTGCTGGGAAGAAAAGTAAACTTAATAAATATTTGTGGAGTATGTTTCATGTGCAAGGTACTGAGGTAGGTGGGGGACATGTCCTGATTTCACCGGAGTCAGGGATCTCCCTTCTTGGGGCTCACTTTGAACTTGGGAAGTCAAAACAGAAACGCTGGAGGTCTGTAATTCATGCTTCTGATATGTGCGAAACTCAGCATGATTTGGTTAGATTAACCCCAGTCTCCCAGCATCTTATCTCCAGATCACTCATCTGACCCTAGCATAGTCGTTGTGAGTTGGGACAGAAAGTGCGATGTCGCTACAGCTACTTAGTCAACAAATCACCAGCTAACAGAGCCAATCACAGCATTTCTTTCAAAGTCTGCAGTAGTTGGTCACTGTACGTCTGTTAGTTTGTGACAGGTTTTGTTCAGAAAGCCTTTACCTACATCCATGTCCTCAAGCATTCTACCTATTTTCTCTTCTGGC
>PVIR01031275.1:0-19581 GCA_004026965.1 Petromus typicus
AACTCACATCACAGCAATCCTCCTGCCTCTGCCTCCCGAGTGCTGGGATTACAGGCGTGAGCCACCACGCCCGGCACTGTGGTATGTGGTACTGGTTGCTGCTGGGCATGAGTCTCCACGCCCAGTATGGTATGTGGTTACCGGAGATCGAACCCGGGTCCTTGTGTTTGCAAGACAGGTGCCGGAACCACTGAGCTAACTCCCCGGCCCTCCTCAGCCTTTTTTTAAAGGTGGGGTACTAAGTGACTAAATCGTTGTTCTCAAACTTGTGATCCTCTTATGTCTTACTTTTTCTTTGTTGCTCAGACAAAATACCTGACCCCCAAAGTTACAGGGGAAAAGATTTGTTTGGCTTATTGCTCATAGAGGTTTCAGTCCAGAATTGGCTGGCTCCAAGGCAGAGGAGAGAAACAGTCCATCGCACCCACATGATCACAAAGGCAACTCAGGACCTTGACAGCGTCTTCCCACCCCTTTCGTCCATCCAGCTATGGGAATGAGGGCAGCGCCAAACCGGGCACTCCTGTGCACGCCCTGGAATCCCTGCGTCACACAATCCAGATCAGCCACTTCTGAAAAAAATAGCCTCACTTCATCCACACGAGGCTTTGGAGGGCGTCTAAACCTAAGCCATAACATCTGCCCTAACCCGTTCTATTGTTTTCACATTCATCTATCAATGTCTGGAATTAGTTTTTGTAAATGAAATTATTGAATAAGAGATTGTGAGCATATTGCCAAATGATTAGCCAGTGCCTTAATGTCATTTGTTGAAGTATAAATTCTCTCCCTCTTACTTTGAAGTATCATCACTAAAGCTGAGTTTGTGTATGCTCAGATGCGCACGCGCGTGCACACACACACACACACACACACACAGGTCTGTTTCTGAACATTGTTATGTCTTCTGTTAACTATATGTTTATTTCTATAATATATATAATACAATATAATATAATAATATAATATAATAATATTATATTATAATATCTATCTGCAATAATAATATCTGCAATTAGCTTTTTGTCAAAGATAGGATAGATATAATATAATAATAATATAATAAAATAATAATATAATATATAATATAACTATATGTTTATTTCTATAATGTGCCACACTGTGACACAAAATTATTAAAAATTTTGTGATGTATTTGCTTTTTCACAATCGCCTCTCCTAATTTTCTTTGCTTTCAAATTTTCCAAAATAATGAGTTCCCATTCAGAAACATGTCTTTTCATGTTCATTAGATCTTTTTTCTTTTTTTGTGCTGGGAATTGAACCTATACCTTATGTCTGCCAGCCATTGACTCTCCACCCCATCTTAGTTGGGTTTTTTGCTGCTGACACAAAATATCCAATGCCTACAAGTTAAAGAAGAAAAAGATTATTTTGGCTCACAGTTTGCAGAGGTTCCAGTCCATAACAGGCTCTAAGGTAGGCTGGCATGGCAGAGGGGAAATAGTCCATGGTAGAGCAAAGCCTGCCTTCTATTTTTCCCTTTCTATTCCATCTGTAGTAATAGACTATAGGCCTATTGCTAGGTGCACCCACCCACACACAAGATTGGGGCTCCATTATCCGTGCCCCTAACAATGCTAAACTAACGTAGTTCTCATACCCTTACTCTCAGTATCATGCACCCTAATTCCGCATCATACTCCTGTGATCCAGGGACCTCCAGAAAGCTCCACCGATGAGCACAGGAGGCTTCTGAGGGAACATCTAGATACAAGCCTACCTCCTCCCATCCTAGGTCTTTAAAATCTATAAATACACCTTTTAAAATTATATTATATATAATATAATATAAATTTGACAACTCATGTAACATTTGTTTCTAAATGTATTTTAGTTCGGCGATAATTTAAGAAATTTACTGTCTTTTATGTATTTGTCATACCACATTGTGGAAGAGTCTTATCAATTTTAAAGCTATATGAGCTGATCTCTCTGAATTGTATGCAGACACCTGCAAATAATATAGTTTTCTTTCTTTCTATTACATTGGCTAAAACTTAAGAAAACGTTTGAAGAATAGAAGAAGATAATGAAAATTTAGCTGTAGTGCAATCAAACAAGGATGTTTCCCTTGGTGATGTTAGATATTCTTTAAAATCATCATTGTTTTTAAATAAATTTGTTTCTGTTCCAGACTACCAAAAGGTTTCAACTGGGAAAGCATGTCCTTAGACTCATAATCAATTTTTATTCTGAGTCATTAATATTTCCTAATGGTCAATCCATTCTTATATTGCCAAAGTGAACTCTACTTTAGATGTTGCATTATTTTTTAATACCTTGGTTCAACTTGTCTTTTATTTAGGATAATATTCATAACTCGGTTTGAGGGAGTGGGTCAGTGACAGAGCATGTGTTTAGGGTGCACATAGGGCCCTGAATTCAATTAAAATTAATTATAAAATTATATAATTATAAAACTAATGAAATTACTGTTGTTTTGTGATTGTCTAATGAGTTTCAGTATCCAGATAATATTAGTCTTGAAATGAACAGCAGCACTTAAAGTAATTTAGAAATTAGCTTTTTGTGAAAGATAGGATAGATTTTTGCGAAGCAACCCTAATTGGTAAGAGGAGGGTTGTGGGCCGGGACGTCTGTGGGGCTGGAGCTGCGCTTCGCCCCGTGAGCCCGGGCTCGCTGGGCTCGCTGTGAGGAGTTGAGAGAACGCAGTAGGTATGGAGACATTTTCTGTGTGCGCCTGTCAGATGGGTTGCTGTGACCCAGTGTAGCAGGAGGTGAGCTGAAAAGAGTGAGCCGATTTTAGAGATAGTTTGTTTTTTATTCCTGATTTAGGACACTGAGTTAAAGAGTGAGTATGAGAAAGGATAGTGCGAATGACTCCTTAGTCCTGGGGACACAGGGTGATGGCAGTAATTTTACAGACACCTTCTACATATCTAGTCCTGTTGCCACAAGTTGAGAGCGAAGGAGCTTTAACACAGAGAAAACATCACTAAAATTTTGACAAATGGCCGCTGCCTCGGGACTGGCGACCTCCCAGGAAGCCCCGTGCCCTGCCAGCCTAGCCTTCACACGGATCCCTACGCAGCAGCCTATGGCTGAGCCGCTTAGGCCCAGGCTGGGAGTCTGTCCTTGTGGAAAGGGACCTGCCCGGTCTCTTTGTACTAACCGTGACCCCGGTTCTTATTCTGACGAGGAGATGCGATGGATGTGGGACTTCCAAGTGTCCTCATGGGGAAGGAGTCAGCGCGCCTTACCCAGCTTTCTCAGGGTGCACGCTGGTGAGGCCCGCGCTCGCCTGGCAGCAGATGACCCTCGGGGGGCAAAGCCGCAGCTCTGCCTGTCACGCAGCGCCCAGCGCAGGAGTGTGATGGTTCCCAGCGCTGTGCTGCAGCCTCAGACGCTGCTGTGGACACAGTCACTGCTTTTCTCAGACCGGACATCTTGCTTTATTACCCGTATTTTCCAGCTGTGTTCCGGATGGAGGTGTCGGAATCCACACCAACCCCAGTCCAGGGATTCCTGGCTGAAACGTGTTTAGATTTCTGAGTGCCCGGAGGGCCAGCGGAAAGGGAAAGGAGTGAGAGGGGAAAGCGGAGGCGGCGGCGCCCACCCGGAGCACCAGCACCCTGGAGCCCCGCACGGCGACGCGCGGTGGAGCCGGGGCAATTTATTTGACTGGACGAGAACCTGTCTCAAAGTGCTGTGGACACGGTAAGGACCTGGGGTGTAGCCCGGTGCCTGGGCCCTGGACTTGATGTCCAACACCACAAACACGGAGGTGACTCCTCACCAGAAGCACGAAGCACCGCATGGAGGAAAGAGACGGTGAAGGGACAGGGCCAGGCTGAGCGTGCCAGACGGAGGCCGTGTCCTCTGGGCCGCAGAAGGGGAGACCAGGCAGGTGGCGCGAAGCAGGGGAGGGCTCCGCAGTGCTCTCCGCGCGAACACCTCCGTCGCCTGCGCGAACACCTCCATCGCCTCTGCTCCTACCGGACGGAGTCCCAGTCACAGCCTGACGACTTGGGGAGCTCGGAGAGCCGAGGCGAGAGCAGAGCTGGCTGGGAGCAGCGGCCGGCGGAGGAGAGCCTCGGGGGCTGCTCTGGGCCGGCGCGCCAGCCTGCACAGACAGAGCCTGCGGCCTCCAGCCCGAGAAGCCCGCGGTGAGCAGCCTCCTCGGCCCCGCTGCTGACGTCTGCTGCAGTAACTGTCCCAGCAGGAATTAAGCCGAGAAATAAGCAGATGAATCGTTGGCCAAAGCTGAGATAAGCACTGCTGGGAAGGAATTTTTCAAAAAAATCAAAATGAATCTTATAAATCTTCCTAATTAGGAAACATGACAAGAAATTAAATTTAGCTTTAAAAAAATGAAGTGCCGAGTGGCTCGCTGACACTAAATGGAAAGGCGCTTTTGAAAATCCCCGATGATTGGTTTTGCTGCTCGGGGAAACGATCTGAGCACAAAGATGGGCATCAACATTCAGCTCACAGCAGCAGTCACAGGCAGCCGCTGAGATGTGCGGCCACGTCCTTGGAGGACCGACGGAGCTGAGCGCGCGTCCCGGCCGGGCGTCCCCCCCGCAGCGCCGTGTGAGGGCTCCGGGCCTCACACTGTGGGAAAGGGCTCCCCAGGAGCTGTCCCGGCAGGGCGGAAGCCTGCAGGAAGCTTCAGGTTTCAAGCAGAAGGTGGGGAAACTCTTAGAAATAATTTTAATTAGGAGAGAGGAGACCTGTGAAGCCCTTCAGAGGGATTAAAAAGGCAGCCGGAGGGCGCCCTGCCTGGACTTAGTTTACCCCAACGGTGGGGACGGGGCGGCCTTTCCCCAGGACGTCACGGAACTACAAGCACTGCTCCGCGATTCTTCACTTGTCTCACAGTTAACAAGCACCCTCCATGCTCCTGGCACGTCCCCACCTCCCGGGTAGATAGGGTCACAGCAGGGTTAAAGCCCCTGATCGAAAGAGATGCACCTGCTGGGGCGGAGGAAGGGCACGGGAAGCCTGTGAACAAGCGCGCAAGTGCCAAGGCCTCGGATGAAACTGGTGAAGAACGCCACTGTGGTCCTGAGAAGGTGACCTTGGGAGGAGATAGGGGGTCAGACTGTTAAGTACCCAGGCAAAGGGCACCATGCAGAAGGCACGCCGATGCCCGGTCCCTACGCATGCCTGCCGTGACCAGAGGGCGTGAGGAGGGCGCGATGGAAGAGTCTGGCACAGCCACCCCCACGGACTGTGCTCACCAAGGTGCCCAGTGTGTGTCAAGTGCCCGGCCATGGCGTCTGGCCCAGAGCTGGTGCTCTACCTGCCAGCTAGGCCATCCAGCTGGGGGGTACATGTCACCCCCTTTAATTCCAATCTTAGTGACGCACGCTCAGTTGGACTAAGGTCCCTGCTAGGCTACATCTCTGTGAGGGAGCATTGGGGGTGTGCAAGGCCTTTGCACAGAGAAGCATCCCCAGCCCCTTCCCTTTTCATTTTTGAGACAGGGTCTTTCCGAGTTGCTCGACTGCCCTGGCTGGGCCGGAACTTGCAGTGATCCTCACCATCTCCTGTGCCTGCCTCTCGCTCTCCCCTCCCTTTCTCTGTCTGTCTCTCTCTTTGGTGCTGGGGATGGAACCTGGGGATTTGTGCACTCTTGGCAAGTGTGTACCACTGAGTAGAACCTAATCTGTTCTCTTAAGATACTGCACTTTTGTACCAAAATCCAGTGAGCTGTGGCAGTGTGGTGCACACACCTGTAATCCCAGCACCCTGGAGGCCGAAGCAGGAGCATGGAAATAGAATGTCCAACTCCAGCCTAGGCAACTTCGTGGGGGCCTTCCGAGCTGCTGACTCTGTGCTGTGTCGCACTAAGCGGCCAACTGAGTGTGGAGCCTGTGTCCCGTTCAGGGAGGTGAGAGACCTGGGCCTGATGGTCTTCGAGGTCTACGCCGTCACTCAGTCTTCAGCCGTTGCCTCATCGCGGTGAGGTACAGGAGGCTCAGACGCCTCCACTCCGAGGTGCCCCGAGGGCAGGAAGTAAAGGTGCAGGCTGCCTTCGAGGGACCCCCCAGATCTCGGTGGAAATCACAACACGACCATACGTGCAGCTCGACAGCGATGTGAAGTAATACACAAACCACCTAAAGGCCACCAGGGGTAGGAAGCAGCTGAGAAAAAAGGACTAAAATCTCTGGACCAGATCAGCTCGTTTTGGTGCAACGCAAGTGACTTGGTGTCTCATTCCCTGACACCTCTGAGCCCTCTGTACCAGGTCACCCTGAGAAAGACAGATTGTGTGTGTGTGTGTGCGTGTGTGTGTGTGTCTGTCTGTCTGTCTCTCCGTCTGTCCGTCTGTCCACCCATCTATCTGTCTCCGTTTTGCTGGGTGTTGGACCCAGGTCCTTCACACTGAGCTATATCCCCAGCCCTTTTTATTTTTTGTTTCGAGAAAGGTCTCAGTCCCCAAGCTGCCCAGGCTGGGCTTGAAACCTTTATCCTCCTGCCTCAGCCTTCAGAGTGTGGAGGTCACAGGAGGCTTCACCAGACACAGCAGTCTTGTGAGTCCCTCAATTGATAGAGCAAGACAATCCACCCAAGCCAGGACCGCCCCGTACACATGCAGGATTAGGACAATGCTTGTCTCCATCTTAAATTATTCTTTGTAGAAGATTCTACACAGTACGTCAGATTCCAAACACCCCTCAATCCTGAGCAGGGGTGCACAGAATATCCCGCTCTTCAAAGCCCAGTAAATTAGGTACGGGCTGGTTTTCAGACAATGCTCATCCCTGGCATAGGGCTGACCAGGCTCTATCTGGTAACCACTTCTCAAAAAGCACTACCTGGAAAGATTAGGCTCTTCTGCTCGGTGGTAGGCTTTCAATGCATTCTCTGACTGCATTCTTGCATTTTTCATTCTGTGAGGCAGTTTCTGAGCATTACTGACAGTCTGCAGTCACATGTTTTTGCTTTTCCTCCCAACCCAGCCTTCCTGACCACCGTGATTTAGAGGACCAGACAGAAACTCCGCCTCGGGGAGCCTCCCGGAGATGTGCCTCTGAGACACCGGGAGACGCAGGCGTGACCTGGGGCTTTCCCCACATCTGCTCCGGTGCAGGAAAGAATGGTGATCCCTAAGATGGTCCAAGCGGGGTCTTTCCTGGCTTCCAACACAAGATGGCGCTGTTACACAGGCAATGACTTTACTCAGCAAAACAAACAAAAAACCCAGAAACGAACCAAGAGCACAAATTTTCGAATAAGCCTGAGAATTCCTTTGTTTCTGGGTGGGAATACCAGCTTTTGTGCAGCCCATTGGAGGAGACTTCCCGATGTTTCTGTACCAATAACCCATCACAAATGCATTCCTTATGAACCACAAGTTTACACTAGTAAACGTCTTCTTAAAAAAAAAAAAAAAAAAGGATTTCCTGTTAAAACAATAGCCTAATTGCACAGCATGACCTTCCAATGATCAACAGTCGAAACTGAGTGGAGCCCTGTCATGTGCACTTAGGAGTAAAAAGATGTAACAAGGACTTAAGTTCCTCAACGACCTCGTGTCAGAGCCAGAGCTGAGCGCTCAGGGGACGTCTCTGAGCGCTGTAACCAGGGGCATGAGTTTTAAAACTTATCCTGAGAGGAGCAGAGCTTGTCAGTTAAGTGATGTTGATACGGATTCAGTACCTTAAAATCAAATGGCTCTTCTGCCTTCCCACAAGTACATTTTTGTTTGTTTCCACTTTGCAGCACTGGGGATGGGCTCAGGGCCTTAGCACGGAGCCTCTTTTTATTTTTTCATTTATGGACAGAATCTCACCGAACTGCTCTGGCCAGGCTTGGGCTTGCACCATTTCTGCCTCAGCTTAGCCGTGTGCTGGCTCACCGCTGTGCACCGCCACACCTGGCTACAAGCCAGACTGTAATGCACGTGGAACTACTGGATTGGTCACTGGGTGAATAATTCACTATTTGAACCGCAGCTGCCGATGAAGTTCTGCTAAGCTAATGTCTGAGTTAGAGTTTAGGACCTGGGTAGGCTTTTATCTGGCCCCTGTCCTCCTCCTTCCCTAACGACTTCTGCAAGGCAGAGGGGCGCCCAAAGCCCCAGGTCCCTGCATTAATGGCAGCCTGACCCCTCGAAGGGGCAGAGCTGGCGCATTTCTCGGAGCCCAAGTGTGGCTGGTTCGCCCTCAGTTTTCTCTGACTGTGTAGCCAGGCTTCTGTGAGTCCCTGGTTTTCAGGGGCCATGCTGGCCTGGCACGTGTGTGCCAAGGGCTTTGATCACCAGCACCACAGGACAGCAAACAGACAGACCCACTACGTGTGCCTGAATGGACCCGAAATGTGCCAAGTGCTGTCTGCGGTCCCGGCTCATGCCGCCTCCTCTCCAGGCCAGCATCAGCTAAATGGCCAGGTCGTTGGTGTGGGCCCGCACGACCAGCCTCCTCCTCTCACACACAGTTACTTTTCAGAATTAAAATGCAAGTGTTAAGCCTTGTGAGGCTTTACATATTTAAGCCACACTCTGTCAGAATTGCTCAGACTCATTAGCTCTGCCTCAAACGCCAGACATATCTTCATCCAAAACTCTGTCCCCCCTTGCTGAGCTAAGAGTGCCATCCTGGGCTTCGCGTCTTATTTTCTTTTCTTTCTCTCTCGCTATCTTCTTGTACTGGGACTGAATCCAGGCCCCTTATACTAATCTAAACTCCAGTCGTTTTTTATTTTTTATTTCGAGACAGGGCCTCACCAAATCTAAATTTGGGCTTGAACTTACTGCAGTCTTCCTGCCTCAGCCTCCCAGATTGCTGGGGTTGCAGGCATGTTCCTCCAGGCCTGGGGTGGTTTAAGTTCTTAAGACATCAATTTCCTCATCTCTAGGACAGAGACACCATTTCTACCTTTCTCCTAGAGGGATGACTGGTGAATGCGATGCTTTGTCGGGAAAAGTATGACACAACTTCACATCACAGAGTGAGTGCTCACTAAGTACTACAGCCTGAGCATGAGCCACCCGACTCTGCCTGTGTCCTCCTCGGAGACACAGACGACATAGAGGGCAGCTCCATCCCGAGGGGAAGGGACGCCCCTCCCCCATGCCCACAGCACCCTGCCAGGCTGACACACACACTAATCAGCACCCTGTAGGTGCAGTGGCCCAGCCCCAGGGCCCGCGGGCCGCCAGCCAGTTCGTGTCACGGATAATTATGATCGACCTTGTCAAAGGCCAGGCTGAATCAAGGATGGTTTCGATGCCTCTTCTTTCTCCCGGTCTAACATCCCCATCAAAAGAGGAGTCAGTGGAGACCTGTTTTGTTTCTGAGATGTGGGGCTGGCACTGAGTGGTCTCTGCTTTTCTAAAGACGTACAAAGAGTCTGCTTAATAATCTGTTCAGCTGATGGGTGAATGTGGTGAAATTGTGGGTTATTCCCCTTCCTCTCTGTTATTATAATAATGTTTGTGGAATAAATAGCTTTTTAAAATTCGGTTCTAGAATTCTGCCAGGGATAATTGTCAAGCTGACTGGCTTATCGTTTTTGTAATAAGCCCCTTTCCCCCCTTGCAAATGGGGACAACTTCGTCCTCTTGTCTCTTCACAGCCCCCCATTCTCCCGCTTTTTCAGAGATTACTGACATTGGTTCCTGGAGCCTTTTGAGCAACCTGGACGTGATTTGTCCAATCTAGAGATCTGAATGGATTAAGGGGGTGAAAAGAACTCCACACTGGTTCCTAGCTCAGCTTTGCCATGTAGTAGCTGAGGAGGTGTGGGCAGCTTGGGATTCTGTTTTTGCCCAGATGTTTCCATCTGTGAAATAAGGCCTGTGGACCCAGGGAGGCTGAAGGTCACCCCAAGGTCTGACAGGCTGTTTTCGTCTCAAGCCGTTTAATGTTTCCCTACCAACTTTTCTTTCTCTTTCTTTCTTTCTTTCCTTTCTTTTGCTTCAGTTCCCTCTCAGTGATACTTGCTTCATCCTGTTTTAATTTTGAATGTATGCTTCGATTTAGAACGCAGACACCTTGCTGTAGCCATCTGGGTTCCACAGCGTGTGACCCCCTCGCCTCCCTGAACGTGGTCTCCTCCCTGGAGCCAGCCTTCTCCCCTCAGGGTGGCCTGGCCACCCTCCCTGAACACACCTGCGCACCACACATCGGTCCTCTGGCCTCGGCCGCCTCCCTCCCTGAGCTGGACCACGTCCCAGCCCCCGCTGTCCTTTGGACAGTGTTCCCAGCCGCGCAAGCCACAGTGCCCCTCCTAGGCTCCCAGCGCATTCGGGGCCGCTGTCTGACCCTTAGTCCTGACCACCCTGGGGCTGGTGTCTTCGCGAGCTGTGCTACGAGTTCACACTTCTCGGTTCCCTCCCTGCCCTTCTCCTTCTGCAGGATGCTCCACAAACCCTGAAAGAGGTGAAGGGTGCTGGGACAGGCACTTTAGGTCCAGGTCTCAGGAGGCTGAGGCAGTGGGACCATGAGTTTGGGACTGGCCAAGGTTCACAGTGATTCCCTGTATCAAAACAAACAAGCAGACAAACTCTGAAGAGTCACTGCAGGAATCGGGAGCCGTTGTGAGCTTTTTTTCTAATAAGAGAATTTGAGCAGCTATCTAACACACGGAATTTTCTCTTTCATCTCAAGATTCAGAGAAAGGCAAACCCCTGCTTGAGTAGCTTAACATGAGAAACATTTTATCAAAGACAGCTGGTACTGAGTATGAACTAGGCCGTGTCCTCCCACGCCACCACGAGTGCCCATCCGGTCCCATCTCCCTCCTCTGACTACGGCATCTCTAGTGCTTGTCCTCCTTCCTTTTACAGGGCCGAGGCCTTAGCCAGGGCCTCATACTGAGCCACACCCCCAGCCACATCTGTGTGCGTACGGATGAGTATGCATGTGTACATTTCTTTGAAAAATAGCCTCTGTAAGTACCTAAGCAAAACTCAAGAGACCCTTCTACCTCTGCCTCCCAGTGTGCTGGGAGGTGTGGTTGAAAAAATGGAGAATGCTCATTTCTTAAATATATGATAGTACTATACATAGCATTGCTATCAGTCTCCTTTAAATTCTCCCCCATGCTGTGCACACACGTAGCTCGCCATTCTTGCCACCTAAGGAACCAGTCCTGAAAGTCCTTTTTCAGAGGTGTCTTTAGTCCTGTAGTTGCCCTATCCTGGCTGCCTTGATGTGCTGAATCCATACAATGCATTTCCCTTTGGGGTCATTTGACTTTGGGGAAGAGACAAGTCACGTGGTGCCTAACCAGAGCACGCGAGGAATGAAGACACGGCGCCTCATGCTGCAACCCCGCCTTCCTGTTGGATGCTGGTCGGCAGCACATTCATTACACTGTTATCACATCTTGTAAAGACGCGCGTGGAAGGACTTCGGGAGCCGGCTCAGAAAGGGACAGGAACAATGGGATGAGTATGTGGAGCGAGGAGCATCTGGGGGTTGATGACAGTGGGTCTTTGCCGTAACACATATTTAGTCAAATATTCTACCTCCATTCACATCATGCCTTGTATTAGTACATGGGTGAGAAGAATTAGTTCCTCGCTTCTCAACATCTGTGAAATTTAAGTTGTCACAAGCGATCTTTACAGAACGCTTCAATTCACACGGTCATAACAGTCCAAGAGTCGTGAGAGACACTTGTGACAAGACTTTAGCACACGACAAATCAAGTCTTCCCGGGACTCAGCCTCACAAGCTCCAAAGCGCGTCGGAAGCAGAGCGAGACAGAAGCCGCGCATGTGTTCAGTGTGTGCTGAGCCACCGGCGCACACACAGCGCCAGGCGTGTGCAGATGTGTGAGGGGGATGGCGAGACACACACAACACTGCCGAGAGATGCTGTGGCGACTCCTGTGTGCTGGAGCCGGTAAGCGAGCTGCGCGTGGAGAGCGAGGGGGTGTGGTCCTGCAAGTGCCCTACTTGGGCTCCTCACCCCCAGCTCCGCCTGTCCCTGACGCTGTCTGCCTCACCTGGCTCCATCGCCAGAGAAACGTTGGGCGCTGAAGGCCGAGTGGAGAGTGGTTCGCACGGGCTGTGTGCCAGCGGGGCGGGCGAGGCTGCGGGGCTCTGTGGCTCTTCTGTGGCTTGCCAGGACCCCCAGCCCCACCATGCCGTGCAGGGCGCAGTTTTACGCTGGCCCCAAGCAAAGGAGCAAAAGCACCAGGAACGGAGCTTCTAAACTGAGCCAGAGAGACTTTCCTTCCGTGAGCCACTGCCTCGGGATTTGCTGTGCGTGAAAGCGGAGCAGCCTGGATTTTAAAAGCTGGGAAGTAATATTTCAGTGGCATAGCCCTGCAGATGGGGGTAGGGCTCTGTGGTGATCCTCCTCCTCAGCCTCTCAAATGCTGGGATTTCAGGCACATACAACCGTGGCCAGGTGACAATATCTGTTTTGTTGCATAAAAGTAATTTTTATCTTGAGTGGAGAGGTGACTGTTTAAAACATTACTTTCCGAACTCTAGGGTTTTATTGATAGATCTGTTCATGTGTTAGTAAATGTGTATATTCTTTAAGTATAAGAATGGCATAAGTTCTTTGCAGAGTAAAAGCATTCCTCAGCTCTCCTAGTTCGAAAGCCTTCCCAAGACCTCTCCCGAGGACGGGAGAGAACTGAGCCCCAGGAAAGGGGCCCAAGCCGGTCCCGGCCCCAGAGCTCTTCACTCTGCCATCTCCACCCCGTCAGGGTCCAGCCTGGCAGTCCTCAGAGGAGACCTTGGACCTCTCCTGTTACTGCCAGCGCCCTGGCAGGGCTTTGGGCGCCGTACTTGCACCCTGACTGCAGGATGGGGCGGGGGACAAACAAGAAAGAGACAGGAAAGCAAGAGGGCAGCCTGTGTCTCCTTCCGCTGAGCAGGCCCCACGCAGGCCGATGCACGTCAGCACACGGTCCAGCTCACTTCCTCTTGCAGTGTAGGTCTCGCGTTGCCCAGAGCTCACGTTCAGAGGTGACTGAAGTGTGGGCGCTGAACTCCCTCGTCCGGACTAGTCCACCCTGGGCGCTGTTCTGAGGAGGCCGCTCGGAGCAGAGAGACCTGGAAGGTGTCTCCTTCTGCCGCTCCGCCCCTGGCCCCGCTCCCGAAATCAGACCAAATCTTGAGCAAAATATATCTCTCCTTCTTCGAGTGGTGGGTGTCGTGCTCCGCGCAGCAGGGGAAGGTGAGTGACTCGCTTCCCCATAACGCTGTGCGTCTTGCCAGGACCTGGAGGGCGGAGGAGAAGTTCGGGAACACCTCTCCACCCACTACATGAGTGGGCAGCCGTGCCACAGGAAAGCTGACAGCACCCCTGGTGCCCCGAGAGCCTCACTCCCGCCGGGGCTCTTACCCCTCGCCTGCGTGGCCTTGCCGGCGGCTGGCCCTGTCTGGTGGCCTGTCCCTAGGGCCTTTGCAGGGCAGCACTGCAGTGTGTGCCAGCTGCCAGCAGAGCTCCCTCTGCTTCTTCCTTCGGGCGTCTCCCAGGCCCTGCTGTTGGCACCTGCCCAAAGTGCCCTGCTGCACCTGGTCTCTTCAGCACCAGCGACGTTGCCCCTTCCAAACCTGGTGATGTTTCTGACCCCGCGAAGGCGCGGGCTCAGACAGAGCCCCGTCTTTCAGTCAAAGCGGAAGCCTCTCTCCGCGCCGGCTGCCAACCCACTTCTCTCCTTCTCCGCCCAACAAAACTCCTTTGCTCACTGACACCGCTCAGGTCTCTCTTCTCCGCACTCTCTGTTACGATCACTCAAGTGGGGCTCCGTGCACCCAGCCCCCCGACTTTCTGCAGTGCCCACCTCTCACCCAAGCTATTTTCATCACGGTCATAAACAATTTTTTTACTGCTGCTTCCTGGGTCACTTCTAAACCTTCAGTGTATTGCTCCCTCAAGAAGTACCCAGCACAGCTGATCGTGTCCTCTTGGCCTTGTCTTTCCCGTACTGGGAGCGCCGCTGCAGCCTCTGTTCTGAGACAGTCTCACCGAGTTGCCCAGGCGGGGTGCGCCTTGCAAGTCCCGCCTCGCCATTCCAGAGTTCTAGGATCGTAGCCTGTGCGGGCCTGGTTTGCGCCTGCTGCATCGGCTCTGTGCTCGGGCCCTGGGAACTCCCTCCCCTTGGGTTTTCTCATCCACTCCCGGGGACTGCTTTCTCGCTGCTGCCCCTGTGGGCCTGTTATGTGTGATTTACCCTCCCCCTTCCTCTGCCCGCCCTCTCACCATCTTCTTTTCATTTTCTGTGCTGGCGGTGGAACGCAGGGCCCCTCTGTGCTGCACAAGTGCTCCACGCCTGGACTCCAGACTTGTGCTCACGTAAGGCCGGAGCGCCCCGAGCCGGGCGTGCACCTCTACTCTCCTGATGATGCTCTGTCCCTAGCGCTCTCATCCAGGAGGTAGCTTTAAACCACCCGGTACTTAGGATGCCGTGTGTATAACCACACAAGCACGTGGCTCTCCTCTGTCTATATCTGAAAGTTCAGTAGGTGTTGGAGGGACTAAAACCTACTCCGCCACGGTCCTCCTCATCTCAGTTAACGGATCCTTCCGGGTGCTCAGCCTTCAGTGCTCCCCCTGCTCTCCCCTCTGTCCCTCACAAACGCTCTTCACTTGCTCGGTATGTCCAGACCATGACCCCCCCCCCCGCAGTGGTCAGCTTTCTTCCCTCACCTGGACACCACGCAGCAGCCTCTTAACAGCTCCCTGCTTCTACCGTGGCCGCCTACACTCTACAGCTACCAGTGACCTTGGAGTGACCTTACTCAACTAAAAGTCACCTCCTATAATTTCTCTGGCTCCTGTGACAACCAGAATAAAGATTAAATGTTTACATGGCCACCCAGTCTGTCTGGCCTGAGCCCCTATTGTCTGTACAGTCTTGCTTCCAGCTGCCCCCTCCCTGGCCTCTGCATTCCAGCACCAGCCTCCAGCCCCTGCCCAGGGCCCGTGTCCTTGCTTTTCCCTCTGCCCGGATGCTCTGCCCCAAATATTTATGTGGCTTCTTTGCTTTAATCAAGTCTGCGTTTGAACATCTCTTCCGGGGAGGAGGGCCTCCACCTGGTCACTGGGCTCGTAACCTTCACCTTGCTGAATGTCGTCTACAGCAGTCTACTCCTGTTGGTCTTCATTTCTTACTTGGTGTTCTATGGTCCACCTCCTTTGCTAAATGCAACCTCTGAGATAGCAGGGATCTCGTCTGTCTTGTTTACTTCTAAATGCTCACTGTGAAAATTGCCTAAATTGCCTGAATCTGCATTGTCTAATTGGCTGACACGTAATGAACATACATATATATTCATCTACGTCTCCTATGAGTGCCAGGATGAAAAGCACGGCTTTCCCCCTCACCGGGGTGTTTATCTCCCCTCTGTGTTCTTCACTTGACCTCGGGCCCTCGTTTGCTCTTGTCTTCTCAGGTGTTCTGTTCTATGATGTTGTAGGAGAAGAATTCAGCCTGACAGGTGTGAAAGTCTCAGAAGATGTTCTTGTACATTGTGGTTTGAGAAACACAGTTCAGAAAGTGGGTAAATTTCTGAGAACGAATGGGCCAGGATGAGGTGGGTAAACCAGGCCCACTCTTTTCATATCCCTTTACACTTCTGGGAAATATCCTTTCAGGAGAGTAACAAGGCTAAATCAAACATAGAGACAAACTTCTGGTTTTCATAACCTTGTTCCCTTCTTTTCTGCATGGCAGAAGTCTTACTCTTGCAAACCAGGAATGAACAGTGCATCAACCACACGGCTTTGGGCAGAGCAAGCTCAAGTACCTACCAGGGCCAAGCGGGACGTGTGGGGGGGAAGAAGTAGGGACTGGCATCTAGGGAGTGTGCTCTGAGCATGTGACCAGCTCTCAGCTTGGCCAGTGGCTGCAGAGGGGAAAATGCAGGTCATGAGATTTTTCAGAAAATCTGGCTCTAGGATTCAGTGTGAAGTCTCCTGAACTTTACGTGTTGGCAGCTGATTTGGTGCAGTTCAGACCTCTGGACCAACCTGCTTACCTCCAACCTACATTGCAGGAGAGGGAACACAAATCGTCCAGCCACAGTGCCTGGGTTTGACTCTTGGCTCTTTCTACTGGATCATGAACAAAGTTATTTCGAATGGCTTAACCTATGCTTCATTTTTTCCCATCTCTAAAATCAAGACAGTGCTTCCAGGACTGATAGAAAGATTAAAGGCAGTAATGTAGTCAGTACTTAATATTCAGTTCTCTTATCATTGCACAATGGATTGGAAAGAACCGTTCCTCCACATTCTTATTTAAAGCAAACTAACCAACATTAAAGCAACAACAACAATTTGTCATGTTTTTCTAGGAAAATCTACCATGAGGAGGCGAAAATACCCACCTTTGCCGTTGGCTAATCAGACCTCATCTGCAGCTGTGGTGTGAGGCAGGCCTGCAGGGTTTTGTTGCTGTACTGTTGTGTTTGTCAAAGGATGAGTATTCAGAGAATGAATTGAAGCCGTGTTCTTTCCAAAATCATACTCTGACAATATGGTCTCCAGTGATCCTGTCTAAGAAGGGAAGGGCAGATGTGACCCTCCGCACGCCTCAGTCGTCAGCCGCCCTTGTGAGAGGGAAGGAGCGCGCCCCAGGGAAGAGAAGCAGGCCAAGCAAGCGGGTAGCCGGAAGCGCATCAGGGCGGGGCTCAGAGTGAGCTCAGATCTGCAGCAAATGCTTGGAACAGCAGAGAGTTTTCACCAGTGTGTTCTGAGCAGGAGACACAGGGAAGCGCCATGGCAGCGTTGGGCAGATGGTGCCACGCTCGCAGGTGACAGATACAAAGTCGAGTTACCCCACTCCCACTTCCATCCTCCTGTCACCAAGATTGGTCTTCAGAAAAGAAAGGGTGGGATAAACATGGCCTACAAGATGCTGCAGCGCTGCATGTAGAGCTCCCCAGGCAACGAAGACCCGGCCTCCACTACGCCCAGGTCTCTGGCCTGACAGTTGTATCCCTGGGGACTGGAGAGCTTATCAGTTGAACCACAGGCCTGTTGTCAGGAATCTTTTAGGGTCCCAGGAGTCAGGACCCCGGGTTAGTGATGGGGGCTTCCCAGGCCATTCAGAAGGGACACTTCACTGCTGAGCTCCACCCCCAGAGAGCTCTAACTGCATTAGAAGAGTCAGATTGTAATCACTGTGAGAAGGCGGCGGCAGTCCCCAGAAGCCAGAGCTGTGGAACACACTGCATCGTGCAATCATTTTTATGTTTCTGACTTTTTGAAAGACAACCAAAACTCACAAGATTGACCCAGAGGCAGTAAATCTCAGTGAAGCTTTCGACAAGATGTTTCATAAGACGAATGGGTTGGGACTGAACGATGTCCAGGTGGGTGAAGGAGGAGCTGGGACAACCTTTGCACCCCAAAGCCTCAGCCAGAGGAGCCAAGTCACCCCAAGGAGAGGTGCAGAGCAAGACACCGCTGGCCTTTGTTTTGAGTTCTGTCCTATTTAACAACTTTCAATGACATGAAAAGAATACCAGCCTGTGAACGGACGCAAAGAAAGCAGGTAAGTAACGTGCTGCTTGACCGATACGGGATATGATTTGCCTGAACAAGAAGCCAAAATAAACATAATGAAATCTAAAAAGTTGTTCATTCCAGTTTTTAAAAAACCCAAACTTCATTTATTCAAACTCCTTACAATAGATAATATTTTAAAAAGTCATGGAGACTTCAGTTAACAAAAGGTTCCATGTGACCGGTAAGTTTTTGTGTGGCCGCAAAAGCCTAATGTTTGCTGTGGCTTATACAGAAGTGCGTTGGGCACTGGGAGAGCTTCTCAGCATCTCAGCATCAAGGCTTATTCTGAGTACACGGGCTTTCCCACCCAGAATCCCCAGGGGCTTCTGTTCTTTCTTTAACTTATACATTCTGTGTAGAAATTGTAGAAAGTGCGGGAAGCTGTAAAGAAAACAGAACATACCTCACCCTGACCATGTCAGAGACAACGGCTCACTGAGTACCCATCCAGCCTTTTCTGTGTGTCTCACAGTGGCAGTGGGAGAGATAGATTAAAACTAGCATTTAGGTATAGCTTATATTTTTCTTTAAAAAAAATTACATCCTGAATTGTTTTCAAGTCATTTTATATTCTTTGAAAACAGTTTTAATAGTTACAAAATTCAGCATCACATGGATGTGCCTTACTTTGTTTAAACTGACTCAATCTTAAATATTTAGGCTGTTTTTCTTCTGATGTGAGAAGAGGAAAGAGGTACCAGAAGCTAAAGAGAGTAATGACAGAGTATTGAGTAATCTGGGGAGGGCAGAAGGAGAGGGTCATAGAGAGCATCATGGGGCACCGATCCAGGACGCAGAGAAGGTTACCCGGCAGTACAGACACAGACAGACCACAGCTGCCAGCAGACCCATGGAAAATTATCCAGCAGGAAGGAGTGAATTCACTCTGGGGTCTCGGGAGCCCGGACCAGGACGAAGGGGAGAGGTTGGCGGGACTCTGACTTTGGCCGGGTTTATAACGATGCCAACTGCTGGCCACGGACTCAGCCGCTCAGTGAGGAAGGAGCGTCTCCTCTTGAGAGGGATCAAGTGGAAGGAGACACTGCACAGACCTGGTCAGGGTCTGAGGGAGACTCCTCCCTCGGGCGGAGGCGGGAGTAGTGACTCCGGACTTGGTGCTTCTTTTGAGATGTAAAAGAGGTCTTCTTTCACCTGGCGCACATATAGAATTTATGGTAGGTAAGTAGCTAAGAAGTCAGTGCCCTTAATCTACTGCTGGAGCAAGCAGGCGGTGTAACCGGAAGTACGGTGTCCATCTTTGTACTCCATGCGGCCTCTCAGCTCGGTGGCCTTCAGCGCCAGGGAAGCCTTTCTCAGGTCAGCCTTATGATTAACTCTCATAACACTGTGGTGAAGTGGATATGGACACTGTCGCACTACCGAGGCCGAGAGCGGGAGCGGCAGAGCCTTGTCCCCAGCTCTGCGTGACTGCTGCTGCTTTTTCTGCGTGTGGGGTGGGGGGGCAAGTTGTAAAGGTGCTTTTACTCTCAGTGTATCTGGTATTTCTTCAACTAGGCTTTTAAACCTTTTGCCAGAATTACACGCTATTTTACTTTTTTTTAAGTTTTTTGAGACAGGGTCTCGCTTTGTAAGTTCAGGCTGGTCCTGAACTCAGCCTCAGACTGAGCAATCCTGCTGCCTCTGCCTCCCGAGTGCTGGGATTGCAGGCGTGAGCCACCACGCCGCACTGTGGTATGTGGTTCTGACTGCTGGTGGCGTGAGACACCACACCTGGCATTGCTGTATGTGGTTACTGGGGATGGAACCCAGGATCTTGCACTTGCAAGACAGGCGCGGGAACTACTGAGCTGAATCCCCGGCCCGCTGTCTTACTTTTACACCCGATGCTCTAGCTAGCCAGCGATCTCAGCAGTACCGACCTGATCACACCAGCTCCTTGACTGAAATTCTTCTCGGCTTCTTCACCCCTCCCACGGAGACTCTTAACCCAGTTAAGAAGGGGCTGGGGAGAAGAAACCGTTGCTGGTGTTGGAAACTTTGTTGAGAACGGAGCATGCTGTGAAGCAGTGAAGGCAAAACATTATTTAAAAAGAAAGATTAAAACAACTGTCCCTAGACACACCTCTTGATTAGTAAAGTT
>PVIR01031276.1:0-19574 GCA_004026965.1 Petromus typicus
CCTACATTGTTTCAAAATGCTTATTTCCAATTTATTAGAAGTGTAGATACAAAAAGAGTAGTTCTTGCTTTTGTGATTTCAGATTCTGGGAGATGTTTGATGATGCATGGAAGGAATAAAGAATCATCGAACATTAATTTTTGAGTATAAAGTCTTATGTAATGCCCCTGTAAATGTCATTTTGGACCCCTTTACCAAGGCAGGACATTTTGTTAACTCAGAAAATTATCATGTCATTAGCAGCCATGTGGGCTATAAGCATGAAATGAAATAATTATTCTTTTAAGGAAAGATCAAACTTTTACTATGCTATTATTGCTCAGTATGAGAATTACCCCATGTATTTTCTGCAATGAGGGAGAAGAGCATAAGGTTGACATAGAATGTAGTGGATCTTCTGAATAGCAATTCAAATTTTAAAATTTAGTTGCATTTTATTATATTTTTAATGTTTGCTCCTTTTCATAATAACTTATACTGGGTTTTTTTGTTTGTTTGCTTTTTGTTTTGTTTTGTTTTTAGGTTTTTTTTGAGACAGGATCTCACTTTGTGGTTCAGGCTGGCCCTGAGCTCAGCCTCAAACTCACATCATAGCAATCCTCCTGCCTCTGCCTCCCGAGTGCTGGGATTACAGGCGTGAGCCACCACGCTGGCACTGTGGTATGTGGTACTAGTTGCTGCTGGGCGTGAGTCTCCACTCCCAGTATGGTATGTGGTTACCAGGGATCGAACCTGGGTCCTTGCGCTTGCAAGACAGGAGCCAGAACCACTGAGCTAACTCCCTGGCCCTAACTTATACTGTTTTTAAAATAATTTGATTTTCAAAATATTTATTTGAAAATTGAATTAATTTAATTAAAAATAAATGTCCGAGGAAATATTTGTAAATGATTAAAATTTTATAGGTGGTATGAAGGATTGAAATTTGAGAATCAATTTTAAAGTCCAAAAGATAAGATAGATTCATTATTTGCCATGAAACATAAAGGATATATAAGAACTAGAGTTTAGGTCATCCTTAAGTTCAAAGAATTCTTCATAGTGCTGTAAAAAGACCACACAAAAAAGTGCACCAAGAGGAATGTTTGGTTCTCCTTCCTCATCATCCACAACTGTGAGTGTTTACACAAATAGAAAACTCATAGTCTTCAGTTTCTTAAATGATTCATCAATCCTGGAACATATTTAACTCTTATGTTATAGTTCTGCTCAGACATGAACATGCCTTGGAATTTAACTAGTAAAGGCATTATTTAAAATTGTGTATTTAATAGTTTTGATAATTAATATTCTTTTTCTATAAGAGATTACAAAATTATACAAGCTCAAGTAATATGGTGATTACTGGCATTAACTAAAGAAATTATTCAGTCATGGTATAAAAGAGACATTTATGAAGAAATGAGAGACACAATAAAAGTGATGGAGCATTAGCACATGTTCCCTCACAGTTTATTTTCTAAAATAAAAGTTTTGTTATTCAATTCCCTTCTTTAGTACAGCTTTACTACTTCAGAAAGCTCTTGCTTAGGTAAACAAATATGTTGATTGTTAAAGGAAATTTATGAACCATGGAATGATCTTGATATTCACGCAGGCCACCTTCACTTATGTAAATATGTGCGATGAGAATGTGAAGTGGTAAAAAAAAAAAAAAATAGAAGTGAAAACAAGTGCCCCATCGCATAATGACCTTGCATTTCTCTTTGAAGACCTGTGATGGCACCAAATGGAAGGATAGCTTCTATTTGTGGAAATTGTATTTGAGGATATAAACAATGTATTGCTAGAGAGATAGGAAGAGGTAAAGATAAAGTTGAGGTTGAATTGTTTGAGAGAAAATGAAGGATGTAAAGATCATCAGGTCAATTCAAGAAGTAAGTCCTCATTGCTTGGTCAGCAGTTATTTTTGGATTTAACTGTTTATTTTTTCATCTTTTCTGGAAAGACATATATAATACTTATTCAAGAAAACCTTTGGCATCAAAGTTCAAAAACAAAACTTAACCCCAAATTAAAGAGCTGTTAGTCAAAAAGGGTGAAATTATAGAGAAAAATAATCTTTCTAGATTTTTTTTCAAAGTAAGAAGGTATATGTCAAATGATTATAACTTCACAGAAGAATGCAAATATTTTAAAGTAAAGATATCAGTATGAGGGTAGAGAGAACCCATGAGATCTACTTTCTATGCAAATCCCAAATTTCCCTTATTATTTCCCCTACTCATTGTGATCCGTTAGGTCTCTAGAATTTATTCAGTTTGCAAATGAAAATGTGTACCCTTTGAATAACATCTCACTGACTCTACCTCCATTCTCTAGAAAGCACTTTGCTATCTGTTCTGAGCTTGGCTTTTTTAGAGTGCATATGTATGAGATATCAACTCATATTTGTCTCTTCATGGTTTGCTTATTTCACTTAGCCTGTTGTCACAAATGATAGAAATTCATTTTTATTTTCTAGAATGTATTGTAGAATTTGTATTTGTTTTGTTCTGTCACTCTTTACTGACAGACTTTGGTTGACTTTATAATTCAGTTGACATTTTATTTTTTGTTTTTGCTACTGTTACAAGCCTCTTTTATACTTCTATTTTAAACTTCAACCACTGACTAACCCAGATAGTTGGAAAACATACTCTCACACTTGAATTTTTAAAATACTTTGCAAATATTTTATTTCATATATTTTACTTTTTACTTTTTATTTTGTGTATTGTTACTTTTATTGTGAAGAAACATTTTAGGGTAACATAGTCCCTTGTATATTTTTACTTTTGTTGTATGTACTCAATGATAGTTTAAAATATTGCTTTTCATTTCTTAAAATTATGTAAAATATAGTGCTTCTTGATAACTCACAAATACTATTTATTACAAACAAAATATATCTAAGTAAATCAATTAAGTGAAATAGTTATCATTTTTCATTCAATGTGAAATCTCAAACCTAGCATTTTTGCTATAATGCAGTTTTCTCTTAACATTCCTTACTGATGCTATTGAAGGACACTTCTGATAATACAAGTCCCTCTAGTGGCATCTGATGTGAATGTTGTAATATAAATAAAATGTTTAAATTTTTATTAGTGTTAAGAGGATACATTACGGCATTTGAAATTTATTTTTTAAAAGTATTTAGAAATGAGGAAATTATCTGTCATTCATTCTTGTGACATATATTCACTATATAAAACATTTGTTACATTAATTTTACAATTGAGAAATAAGAGTATCACCTCTTCCTATTTGAAAGTAAGACAGGAAAATATACTTCTTAAGTGTCTAATCTGTGCAAAGTACTTTATCTACCCATTAATTAATTTAATTTGACTACTGATGAGCTTGTAAAATAGATTTATCATGTCCATTTCAAATGAAATAGAATTTAGAAAGTAAAAAGACTCATATCGAATTCATGATTGAGCAAAGCGTTCATATATAGGTTTGTCAAAGCTAGTCATTCTATATATATCTTGTAACACAAACCTGTTTGAAACTGAAGAGAAAGACTGTCATGTTACTTTTAAAAAATGATAGTTAATTCTAAACTGATCAGAAAAATCCAGTGCTAACTTGTAAGAAAGTGAATGAGTCAGAAGAGGTTTTTAAATCTTTGGAATTTTGATATAATTATACAAATTTTTTCTTTCTATTTAAACCGATAATGTTATGCCAAGACATAAATTACTAAGTGTGTTGTTTCACATTTAAAATATGATGATTTATCATATGATATTATTCACATTTGAATGTCAAGTGAAATAATGTAATGTATATTAGTTTTCCATTCTGGGGACATCTAACAACTAGAGAAGAAATTTAATTAGACTCACGGTGTCAGAGCATTCAGTGCACAGTCAGCCAGGCGTAGTGCAGGAACATCCTGGCAGAAGCGTATAGTAGAAGAGAGCTGTTCACTACAAGGCAACTGAGAACCAAAACAAGGAATTACTGATTAGAGAGGAAAAGTGAGTGTCTATATATGGACTGGTAGCCTATCCAAACACACTCAGAAGTGCTTTACTAATTCCTTAAAAGGCTATTAAGTTGACACCATTAGCAATTCAGGTTAATTGTGACATTCTACTCCTTTAAACCATACAAACAACCCAAATAAACACAAGTTCATAATTCTTCCAAACATAAGTATATGCTATATAACCAAAAGTCCTATGTCTCAGTAACTCCATCAGTGCTCAAAAGTCCAAGCTCAAAGTTTTCTCTGAGACAAAAGGCAAACATGCAGCTATAACCTCCAATTGAGGCTGACCCGGAGCTCAGCCTTGAACTCACAGCAATCCTCCTGCCTCTGCTTCCGAGTGCTGTGATACAGATGTGAGCCACCACACCCGGCATTGTGGTATGTGGTTACTGGGGATTGAACCCAGGCCATTGCACTTGCAAGGCAGGCACTAGAACCACTGAGCTAACCCTATATTTTTGGCCCCTTTGTTAAAAATTAGATGGTTGTGGGTGTATGGGTTGGTACTGATTTCTTCTGCTTCATTTCTTTAAGATCATTTTCTTCAACTATATTATCCAATGATCAATGTTCATTCCCTGTAAGTTAAACTATTGATTTCATTAATAATATTGATTTTCCTTATCAAGTTCTATTTACAATCGTTTTATCAGTTGAGAGTGGTGGCATACACCTGTAATCATGGTACTCAGGAGTCTGAGACAAAAGAATCTGAACTGAACTATACATCCTGGACTATACAGCAAGACATCATGAAAAATAAAAGGTAAAAAAACCAAACCAACAAAAGCAAAAACAAAAATGAAAAGTCCTTACACTTAATGTATCCCAGTCTGTTCATCTTCATCCCGTCTAATCCACACCTTCTCACTCATGAATCAACATTTCCTAGATCTTCCCAGCATCAAAGTAACCCTTATTCAAATGCACACTGGAGGACCCCATATTTTTCTTTAGTAGAGGGACAAATACCCTAAAGTGTTATTCTTATGAATGATGCCTTTCCTAACTCAAGAATATTTTTAAAATATTAAATATTAATATTAAATATTAATTAAAATATTTTAAAAAATAAATATTAAAATGATGTTTAAACTATTTAAAATATTAAATAATATTTTTAAAATATTTAAAAATTAAAATGTTAATATTATTTTTTTAAACTCACTGTGGTACCACAGAATCCTAAGATTGAAAAAAATACGATCCTTTTGAGCTTGTATTTCACAAAGCTTACCACCAGTTGAACTTTTTTCCTGAATACAAAACAGTGATGAGCTTGCAGGTAAAATCAGATGTTCTCATGTTTTTTTGGGCCATGACTATAATTAATGCAGTATAACATGAACTTTTCTCTGTGTAATGCAGTATACTATTTTTTACAAAATTTGAACAATCTGGGCAGTCTGTAAAGACATTTATATTAACCTTAGTTGTTAAAACTCAAATTCTGTAGTATTTTCTTAAATAACAAGAGCATATATTCCCCACGCATTAAGAAACTTGCTGACAAGCCTGCCTGGTTAGATATTCTCTACCCATTATCTGTAAGAGAGCTGTTTACCCCACTAATGAGCTCAGAGAGGCAGCAGATGTCTAGAACCAATTTGGCAGCCTCTAAGCTTTATGTCCCTATTCCAAGAATCCATTAACTGAAAATAATTTTTAGAAACTTGCATCTCAGAATTCTGCCAATGTTTCATCCATAAGAAATCTAGAATTGGAAGATCATATTGCTATACAGTATTTCTCCCAAAATGGTATCTGAAAGGATGGGTTAAAGTACCATCTGGAGTGCCTAGATAGTTTCATCAATATCCTAGTCAAAATGTTTAAACTTAAAATGTTTTATATTTCACTCATGTTTCCTTCTCTCATTCACTAGATGAGGGAGACAGAAAGTGTGATGGCACATGGCTGGTAGGCCTTACGAGTTAACAAACTGTGGCCAACTGAGAAACTCATCCTTAATTCCATGCTTCTGAGACAAATTTATCTTGAACTAATATTTTGGAACTTTTAAACTATCTTCTAGGGAAAAATTTTCCTTCAGGAATGTTTTATAAAGAATAATATAGGTCTCCACTTGCAAGAGAATATATGCTAACCTTCTAAATTATGAAAGATGGCATCAATTATACTGAGTACCTAATTTTGAATCACAGTTATAGAAACAGTGTAAAATATAGTACTCCAGTAACTAGTGTCAATTAAAATATTGGATCTCCTCAAAAATGGTACTTGCCATAAACTCATGTGAAATATTCATTAGTGGGAAAGTGTTCTTTAAAGAACACTTTTCTTCTTTGTGTTATCCTAGGACATTTATAAGCATATTAAGTTAGGCCCCTTCAAGGCTACTTACCTAACTGTCTTATCATAGTTAGACAAAAGTATTCTTCAAAAATTACAATGCATTATGTAGTTTTAACATTCATGTGATAACTAAAAATATTTGTTTGAAGATTGCTTCTGCACCTATAGTTTTACAAATATTAAATTGAAAGTCAACATAGTACTCCATTACACAGTGTAGGAGTGAGCAATATTTTAAAATATTCAAGGTCAACTACATTAGAAATTTTCAATTTAATTTGAAAAATTGACATATATATATATGTATATAAGTAGTTTAAAATATACAAGTTGGTATATTCAAGGGTTGTGGTGTATTTGTGACTAAGAGAATACAGAAGAGGCTTACTTTTAACATTGCAACTGAATATATTTCTCTGATCTTAATATCACTTATACTTAGGAATATGATGTTTAATTCTCATAGAAATCAGTGAAGAGAAGTTTATTTCCACAGAGAAATTATATGCTTTCTTTCATTATATTATGAGAACTAGATAGCCTAAAGTAATTTGCCTTTTCATTCTTACTTAGCTCATTTCAGTAAGTAACTCATACTACAGGGCTGGAACATTTTTATATCTTCTACAAATTAGCTTCTGCTGTTTATCTTGTAATTGCCTTGTTTTACACATGTTTTTGAATTGTGGAATATGAAAGCAGTAAAGGCTAAAAAGATAATCTGTTTTAATCCCTCGAAGTTTTGTGCAAATTAATTTAGGCCTCAGATTGTATATGATCTCATTCTGCTAACACTTCTAGCAGAATTCAGATTCGAAACCAGGTCACTTGATTTCTTTACTTATGTCATCTTCCCGAAGAAGTAAAATAGAAAGATATGTTGACAAATCAGAAAAAGAAATGGAGGAAAGACACCATAAGAGGAGAGGCAAGAAAATGTCGGATATAGGAAAGTTTTAAAGTTTAGTTTACCCCCGAGTTAAATATAAATCTTTAAGGAATGCCACTGTGAAAACCTTACCTTAAATTGAAAATATAATTTTCTTAATGGTTTTTCTGTCATAAAAATTCAGCCACAAATTAAAATAAAATATTTTATAATGCAACAGAGCAATTATTTTTTCTTCAAGGCAGTCTTAAGCATTCCAAGAGACCTAAGCAGGAACTGAAAAACGTTGGGGTCCTACAACATCACCCCCACTATATTCTAATAGGTAAATTACATATCAGTACCTTTAGCTTCATGGGAACAAGGATTTAAATGTCACCTTATAATGAGAGTTAGAGGTTGTCATTGCAAGAAGAAACAGTTGATCTGTACAGTCTTTGTATAATATGTACCATGAGGTCCACCAGTGTTCCAACACATATACAAACTCTCCTCCAAACTGCATAGATGTAGTCTCAGGAGACATATCAAACCAAATCATGCCTCCTTAAGTAATTCTGTATATGTTCACATGAATAAAATCATTGTTTAGGTCCACCATTATTCAAAGAACCTAAATCAAATAACTCTGTCCTTTGTTTGTGGTGGGGTTTTTTTTGTTGTTGGTGGTGGTTTTTTTTTTTTTTTTTTTTTTTTAGGTTTTTTGAGACAGGGTCTTGTTTTGTGGTTCAGACTGGTCCTGAGCTCAGCCTCAAACTCACATCACAGCAATCCTCCCGCCTCTGCCTCCCAAGTGCTGGGATTACAGGTGTGAGGCACAATGTCTGGCACTGTGGTATGTGGAACTGACTGCTTCTGGGGTGAGTCTCCGCGCCCAGCATTGTTATGTAGTTACCGGAGATCAACCCGGGCTCTTGGCTTGCAAGACAGGTGCCGGAACCACTGAGCTATTTCTCTGGCCCTGTGGTTTGTGTTTCTAAAATTAAGTCGTTACATATTGTTTACTTTTAGTTTAAGAATCTCACTTAATCTCAGGAAAAAAAATGGAAGTCAAGCTTTTATTATATTTTTAACTATAATTTTCATTATTAAAGAGTTATTGTGCATTAAAACAAAATTTCCAGGATAATTATTAATGCATCTAAAATTGAAGCATATATATATATACATATATATACACATATATACATATATACACATATGTTATTATATAACTTAGATAATACATTTTAGACCATAATATTAGAATCATGTATTATATACTAACCACAAAAAAAATAGGTGAGCATAGCTTTTTGTATATATGGCTATTACTTGCCACAGTCTATAGTTTATTTGAATATTTTCTGTATCATAAAGCTAGAAATAATAAAATGAATAATTTTGGTTTTTATCACAGTTTTTGTTTCAAAGTTCTTTTAAGAAAAATTCCATCATATTGCACACGATTGTTCAGCAAGTAGTAATATCCTCAGACATAGCTATATGTCCTTTCTCTGATTATCTTGAAGGTGTACTACATATTAATAATTTTATCTTGATAAAAATCACAATATCTTATGTTTGGCATTATGTTGGTCCCAGAGTCTTATCAGTTATTGTGAATAACTGCATGAGTCTCTCCATAAGGAAATATTGTTTTATAAACAGTCTTCTTAAAATTCTCCATCAGTACTATTTTCAACACACATCCAGTATCACATTTTTACAAATATTCTCACTTCATGCTAATACTTTCTTAATATGTACAGACTTATCTACTCTAAAAGTGTAAATTACTATTGCAACCTATTAGACTATTCAGTTAACACTTGATTTCCTTGTTTGATTAGTATAATATTAATGGGAGCTTGTTGTATACTATGAAATTCAAAGTATCATGATAAGTGCCAAGAGATTCACTTCAGCAAAATTTCATTTTGCAAACCAGTTGAGTGAATCCCCAGGAAGTGATCATTTTAAGATTGCTTTGGCTGAGCTACTAATGCTTCCATTTCTGTCAAGTTACAACCTGAGGAATAGTGTCCTATTTCTTCATTAGGATAATGTCAGACACATGCACTGGAATTCTGAAAAGCAGTACAGAGGTAACATAACCTTCGCTGTCCTTCGCTGTTGTTAAGGATTTAACAACATCCATTTTTCATTTCCTAAATCTACTTCCTAAATCTATCTGATATGATATGATATCTCTAACACATGTGAGACAGTTGCCATCTAAGAATAATGTATTATTGTTTCATCAGGCATTATGTAATTTGGATGGCAAGGAAAGAGTTTCAGCAGGAAACTGTTGGTATAATAAGAGAGATCTCATTTGTTTAAAAAGATGCTATAACAACTTGAAATGAAAATGCTTGGGAAATCTGATGTTCAATATTTAAAATGACAGTCTCACTGAGTACTTCTTTGATATTTAAGTTCAACTGATGATATATAATTTCTCTCTTTACTAGTGATAAAGAACAAAAGTGTGTCATTTTACAGCTCTAAAAGAATCAGATTATTAGTTGAAGAGAAACATGGAATGACTTTTGTTAAGACTGAACAAAGTAAGGAACATATAACTGGCATGCTTAATTTATGACTCCTAAGATCTCATCTAAATTAGTCTATTCTGATTTTTTCCTATCCCTTTAAATGTTTTCCATTGAGAATTGAACCCAAGGTCTTTTCACTGAACTACAGCTACAGCTTGTCCCCACACCATATATATATATATATGCACCCCCACTATATGCATTCTACATTTGTACTATATATATATATATATATGTACTACATAAATAGTAAAAAATATATAGATACTATATATAGTACAAATATAGAATATATATATATATATATGGATTACAAGTACTATAATTCACCTTACTAAACACTAATTCAAATGGATCACTGCTTAAAATATTTTTTCTTCTTCCAGTTCTACTTCATTATTAAACACCAAAAGAAACTATCCCGTTTTAGTTCAGGGCATGTAATTGACCTCTGCTCACTTTTTGATACTCAAGGCCTTGCAGTCATCCAATAAGGTTTGTGAGCATTTGAATATACTTGTCTACTATTCTCTCTGATTGAGGAGATGGAAAATTTTTCAGTGCTTTGTGTATCCAATTTTTGATGCTATATTCAATCTATTGAATGGAGATTACTTCATCTTGGCCTAATTCATAAATACATTACAAACTCATGTGGATTTGGGAAGTATCTTTCTTTCAGTAAGAAAGTCAATTCTGGATCAATGTAAGTACAACAATTAATGGAAAAATGGCTTGATGAATCTTTATTTGACTACTCTGTGCAAGTGAAAGTTAACTGTTCCTAATTTTTATGACAATTACAAAAATATTCTAAACTACTTGTGGTCATGCTACTGTTATTATGCCTGGTTCAGAATATTCTGAAGCTTTTTAAAGTTAAGAATTTGGAATAGGGGCCGGGGATTTAGCTCAGTGGTTCCGGCGCCTGTCTTACAAGCGCAAGGACCAGGGTTTGATCCCTGGTTACCACATACCATACTGGGCGTGGAGACTCACACCCAGCAGCAACCAGTACCACATACCACAGTGCCGGGCGTGGTGGCTCACGCCTGTAATCCCAGCACTTGGGAGGCAGAGGCAGAAGGATTGCTGGGATGTGAGTTTGAGGCTGAGCTCAGGGCCAGCCTGAACCACAAAGCGAGACCCTGTCTCAAAAAAAACCTAAAAAGAAAAAAAAGGAAAAAAAAAAAAAAAGAATTTGGAATAATTTGAGCTGATTCCACAGCAAAAAAATAGGAACAGAATTCTAGAATTCTGATTCAAAAATGAACAAGATTTCTCCTGAAAGCTATGATATAAAAGATAGATATATTGTTTCAAAATCTACATCAGCAATTTAAAGGCTTGAGTAGACTTTCAAAAATGTAAATTTTATCTGTACAATTATGCCCTAACAGGATAATACACGACTATCTAAATAATTATGAAGTCCTATCCTTCTATCGTCAAGATACATTAGAAATTCCTCTACTTCTTCACTTTGGTAATCATTCTAGGTGGAATTAGTATGTTTTACTTCAGAATTATTGCCCAAACCTACAATTTCTTCTGAAGACACGGGCACTCTGAATCTTAGCGATCACTGTGACTTCTATTGTTCATACGTAACCCCAATATTTGGCTTTGTCCTTTGTACAATAGGCACGATAAGAATATCTAACTCCTGTGACTATTAATATCACATGAGGTAACTTGGCGATCCACTTAGAGCAGTACGAGACACTCGGATAAATGCACATGTTCACCCTGTGATGCAAGCTCTCTATGAGCAAACTTTTGTATGTTTTATTCATCAATTAAATACCCAGGGCTTTGAAAAAAAAGAGGCTGATATGGAGCACAAAGTGATAGCTGAATGAGGATGAGCTGGTACCTTGGTGACAGCTGCAATTTCAGAGAAATATTTTATGAAAAAAATAGAAAGAATACCCTGTAAAAGTCCCAAATGTGGAAATATTGGAGTGGGAAAATGGAATGAAATCCTGTAAGAGATTAATCACAAATGGAAAGGGATTCACTGAATATAACTCGTGATTTGAGCTGAATTTTATGCAATCTCTATATAATATAAATGAAAACATAGCTATGTGTGAAGCACTTATGTAAACTTAGGTGAGCTTCCCTTGGACAAGGAGTTATAGAGCAATGCAAAGCAGAACTTCTGGAGCAGGAAGTCCACTCTGACTTCCCTGTGTTCCCATAAACTGGTTGGATTAATGTGCACGAGTTTTATGTGTGTGTTTTCTAATCTATTAAATGAAGTTAATAATAGCAACTATTTCAGAATGTTGTTTCAAGGATTAAATGAGTTCATATTGGTAATTAGTATTTATAATTATTATCTGAAATTAATATTTGTATTTGGAACAGTGACCGTGAAGTGGTAAATACTATGTAATTGCTAAGTAATAGAAAATTAATAATTTCTTTCATTATGTTTGAAGATTTCTTTAGGAGATGAATTTCATTAGATTTAATTTCGTTTTACTTTGTTGCTTATAGTGCATTAGAGCTTTGGAAGGATACCACCAAGTGAAAGACTTGAGGACAATATAAAAGAAACAATAGAAAACAGATTTTCTGGCCTTTATATGAACTCCTATAGTTTTAATTATCTGTGGACCTGACAATGATTTTTTATGACAATCAAAAAGTATATTTAAAAGGAAAGGGAGTGTACAGGTAAATAATGAGGGGGAAAATAATGTGATAGTAATTTTTAAAAAAAGAAATACACTTTATGTATATACAGGGTGGGGAGGTTGCACGGTGGTGAGGAAAGGGGAAAAATGATAATCAAGTCTTGTCATATTCTGGTACAAACTCTCAATGTTGAATGCGATGATGATGTGTGTTTATAATGTACTGATATAGATTTGAATTTAAAAAGGGGAAAAAACCCTAAGACAAATGTTAGCAATTAAAGAAAGATATTTTAATGCCTCATCCAAATCCCTCATGAAAGGTACTAATTTGCTAAACTATGCACTGTTATTGAGTCTTCCTGTCTAATTTCATGGACCTGGATCACTGAAGTAGACATAATGTGCTGCACAGGGGCTATGAGAGACTCTGAAACATTTTTAAAATGGTAGTATTCAAAATTAGTCATATTAGGTACATAATTCTTTCATAAGTAAAATAAGGCTTAAAGATTGCCTGAGTTTCTACTGGAATGAATTCTGCTCTTCTAGTCAACTACATGCAAAATGCAAAAAGCACATCTTCTCAAGCTCACTTTGAAGGCAGAGTACACACATGTGGTAACACAGTTATTATGGAAAGTGAGCTTTATTTTTGTTCATGACAAACACAGCTGTACAAAACACATTTCTGTGTGACAGAGTTTCTATATTAAAAATTAGCTATGCTGAGCAGGGTGTGATGGTTCATTCTTGTTTCCTGTAATTTCAGTGATCTAGGAGGCTGAGGTAGGAGATAGCAAGTTCAAGGCCAATCTGGGTTACTCAGCAACATAGCAAACCTTATTCCAACAAAAGGAGAGGATGGTGATTTGTAACTCAGTGGAAAGGCCCTGGGTTGATTTAGCAGTACCAAAATCCAAACAGACTATTAGCTGTTCTTATAGAAAGTCATATTATACGCAGTCATAATTAATGCACTCTTAGTTTTGTAAGAGTTTTGTAATTTTCTTCCAGTATCAATATGGAGGTATTGGAAAATGGTGATATGTACAGTCCAATGCAGTTCACCCTGCTAAACATGAGTACATCACTTAAAAGAGAAAGCATACAAATATAAAACTAAAAATTTAGCTTCTCAGTCACATAAAAAACATGTAAATATTCATAATCTGTATGAAGTTAGTGACAAAAATTTTAAAGAGCAAAGCTTCAAAGCATCAAATAGAAATATTTAATGATGAGAAATGGGCAATTAGATGTTTGTGTTGTTGAAATTTGCAAGCATTTAATTTCTTTTATAAAAAGATTTATGAAGATGATAAATTTGATTACAATGTTAAATGCAAGTTTTTGTTTGTTGTTGTTGTTGTTGTTTTTGAGACAGGGTCTCGCTTTGTGGTTCAGGCTGGCCCTGAGCTCAGCCTCAAACTCACAACACAGCAATCCTCCTGCCTCTGCCTCCCAAGTGCTGGGATGACAGGCGTGAGCCACCACGCCCGGCACTGTGGTATGTGGTACTGGTTGCTGCTGGGCATGAGTCTCCACACCCAGTATTGTATGTGGTTACCGGGGATCGAACGCGGGTCCTTGCGCTTGCAAGACAGGTGTCGGAACCACTGAGCTAACTCCCCAGCCCTAAATACAAGTTTTTAAGACTAATTCATTATTTAGTAAATATTTTGTATAGATGTAAAAGAAGTATTCACTCTTTTTTGGATACTTTAGAAATTTAATTGGGTGTGTTTCAAGGTTAGGCAAGAATATGAAGAATTATATGGTAACTGTCAAATGATTGGTAGAAGTTCCACACTACTTTTAGTAATCTAATAAATGACATTTAGAATCATTTTAATAACTATATTAAATTTAAAAGCCATATGATAAAATGATACAGAACTCCTCACTTTAAAAGGCAGATATTGGACACATCAGGTATTTATTGTGTTTTCGTAGTTCACTTTATAATCAAGTGGCTCTCAAGTTTTATTTTAAAATTTAGTATGTTAAGAATAGAGAAGTGAGAACAAAAGTACAGATGTGTACCTGTTGTAAACTACACTGAAATATTATAAGAAATATTTTAGGAAAGAATTTTACCCAACAAATCTAGTTTACCAAATACACTGAAGGAATTGCTTCTCTTCATGTAACATGTTTAACTACACAAGCTTTAGTGCAGCAAAAGTGAATAGTTCATTAGTATCAAAATAACTAGAAAAGTTAGATGATAATTTTATACAAATACATAATATTGTTAATAAACAGCATTTAAATTTCTGATCAGTGTTCCTGGAAAATCTAGTCTCATCTTTTCCTAAAAGAAGGTATAAACCATATTAATGTACAAAACCACAACATAAAATACAAGCTATATTTGGAATAGGTTTCTATTTTGAATACTTGAATAGAGGTTACTAGCAATACTCGTTATACTTGTTATGATGGAAATAATCAGACATCTTTCAATATACAAACATTTTAAAAATATCTTTTTTCTTTGATATTTAAAAAATGCTTTATTAATATTTAGAAAATACTATTAAATGATATTATTTTTCAAAAAATAAAAGTATTTGACATAACTGGCTGTTTGAGGGTAGGAAAGTGATACTAAGAAACATATTACTCATATAATTGAAATAAACTTAAATGTTTAAAAAATTCCCTGTATTATGCGGGTAAATTACTTTTTGAGGATACAGGTATATGCACATTATACCCAGGGGCTGTAAGGCAATTTCACTAAAAATGTAAGTTAATTCCATCCAGTTGAACTATTTGGTCATGACGCATAGCCTATAGAATGAATTTAATGTTGGTAAGAGTTCTTAGGCCTTCTGAGGATAGTCTCCTATCCATGCCAAAAGCATGCTTGCCTCAAACAAAAGTAGTAACTGTAGAGATCCAAGCCTTAACCGGAAAGTCTGATTCCTTCTTATTAACTGTAAGATTATTAGCTATAATAGTTTGGCACTCCAGTGGGGCACCACTTTAAAGTGATTTCTCTTGGAATAAGCCATGTGTCTGTGTTCTGCAGTATTATAAAGCTTCTGAGGCATCAGAACTAAATCCAAATAATCTTTTTTAACTTTTCTGTAGTGTTTGGCATAAATACACATGGAAATCTTTCTTGCTAAATAGTTACTGAATAAAAAAGGAATGGAAGAGAATGATTCCATTTATTTACACGCATGTATTATAAATGTGATAGATACATTTTAAATATATATATGTATTTAACTAATATATTAGTTAATAATATATTGACTATTATATCTAACATATCATACAACACAGGAACAATACATGTAACTATTACAACAGAATCAGGTATAGTATGTTTTATGCAATTTCAACCTGAATTATATTTTACAAGTTTTTTTAAAAAAAATTGATAAACTAAAAATAGTGCAAAATACCTACCACTCTTTTGGATGTTTTTTTCAAAAGATAACATATGTATGTATTCCTGACATAAGATATGTGTTGTCCCCTAATTTTGTATCTTCTAAAAGCAGAGAGCCTCAAATTAGCAATATGTGATATCATTGTTTTCAATTTAGCTGCTTGCATGCTGAAACATAACAAAGTCAATCACCAACCATGTATAAATTTGTTTTTCTCAGTACATTTCTAAATTTTATACTAAACTAACAAGACTTAGACAATTTTGATTGTTCCAAGTACAAAACTAATATTATAAGAACTGATGCTTTGATATATTTGAGGATCAACACTCCTTGTGTTTCTCTTATCTTGACCTCAGAAAATGCAAATCACTGCAATAAATGGATTAATTTACTCTTCTACCCAAATAATATACTTGAGATTTTCTAAAGGCTTGAAACAGGCTGGGTATTAAACATTATAATCCTTCTTTTCTTTCTTCAAAGGAATTAATTGCAGGCTTAGTGTTTCCTCTTTTCATCATTTTATAAGTAAATAGAATTATGAATACTGTTATTTCTGCTGTAAAAAACTAGTTCTTAGTGTCATATCTTTTATTTAATAAAAAAATTATAATTATTTGTTATCAAATCCAGACCCCACATATCGTGAAGAACAATGGTCGGAGACAGTACAAAACACTTCTGAACACTATAACTCTGACAAATGAGACATGAATGCTTTTGGGATATAGGTATGATTCAAACAGGCAAGTATAGATAAATCTACATGAATATTGCATCTGGTTCAGTGGGTGGCTTATAATTTTGAAATTGTCACATATCAGCAAACATATACACAGTGGTAGAAAATAAAAAAGTAACACATTTCTTTTATGTGGAATTGCTTGTAGCTCACAGGACATAACCATGATTGTATTCTTTAAGGGATAAACTCATCTTATTCGTATAAAGTAGTTAAGTATCAACTCTTCCATGTGAGAACAGAATTGTTCACCTAAAAAAGAGCTTAACAAAGATCTGAGTGAGCAGAATGTACAAATGCTCAAATAGTCACAGTAATTTCTCTTGCAATTATGTTTTGAAAATAAGATATATCAAACCCACATAATTTTGCTATAGTCAAAATGATAATTATATTTCAATTCTCCTTTAGAGATGACGGTTTTGGACTCATATATACAGTAGACACTATCCAAACATGTCAAAATATATGAAATGAGAAAGATATTGTAATTATTTTTTCTTTAAAACCTTACCATGCGATCACAAAATAACTTTATATAATATGACAAACTTTAGTATGACTTATTTTTTTTTTACAAAAAAAACTTTGAATAGTAAAGAATTGTAGCTATAATGGGAGAAGAGGAGAAAATCAATTTCATCAAGCTAGTACTGTTGTTTTAATTGTATTTCAGACATGTTACTATGATTTGTAAATAATAATGAACTGTGGAAATGAATTTAAGATTTTCTTTTTTCCTTTTTGCATTTCTTCTTACTCCTTCTATTACAACCATTTCCTCTTCATCTAATTGTGAGAAGTTTCTTAGTGTTCCATATTTACATTTTTAAAAACGTGATAGCAAGCAAAGCAACAAAATTTCATTTAAAGTTTTCATTTCAAAATATTTTATGCTTAGGATTACTTTGTTTTACGTTATAAATCTCCTTGTAAGAATAAATTTGAAAAAGGAATGTTCAGAAATATTTTGAAATGCTTTACAACTCTAAGACATCAAGTCTTACACATCCCTCAAGTTAATCAGAAAATAGTACAGGTTTATGATTTCTCGGGACCGACTTCGTGAACAGGATGTTTCTTGTGGTAGCTATTAAAGAATGTATATAATTATTTATTGAAAATCAGTATTTAAAAATTTAAAAATTCGTAGAAGTATATTGTCTTGGTGGTATACGAAAAATTTTAAATGTAAGATCAGCATAAAAATCATTAAAACATTTCTATTTAGACATAATGATTTTAAGCATATGGATTATAATAGATTTATTATTACACCTAACTTTGTGAACTGTAAATTGTTTGCAAAAGCCCATGTGGTCAGTCAATATCAGTAACAGTGGTAGGGGTAGCAAAATCAGATTTTATATTTTGCAGGTGTTCATATATAGATTTTATACTCCATATTCAGTAGGTGATCTTCTCAGAAGTCATCTACAAACATTGGATTTGGAATGGAGCCCTCTAGGACAAGCTGTGTATGTATTCATCTTGAGCGTGAAAGTACAGTCACCAATCAGAAACCTGCACAGTCTCCACAGCACTCGTATGTCACGTTTCCCTTCCCACGGTGGAATTTTAGATGGGCAACACCTCTCACTGGCCTTCTTACTCTCCTTCCAATGCTTGTACTACATTAACTGAAACTCCTTTAAGGCATAGTGGGGCTGAAAAGCGTTATAGGTGGGTCCTTCCTTTTTTAGAATCCTGGTAGACATCAAACGCTGACCCACAGCTGCTTCACAAACTGCTTGCCTGAGTGCTGGCAGTGTGCCATTTTTCTTCTCTAACCCTCTTGACAACACCGCCTCCCTTTTTTAATCCCTCTATTTTAAAAACTGCTCCACCACACACACACACCCACACACTGGCATCGACATCCCTTCAAACCGGAGTTTGAGGTGAGTCTGTGGACCTACGCTGATAGCCCATTCCCCCTGAAGAAAGAAAATGGTGATGATAATATCATAAAGAGTATGGATTGCAAAAATTTCCACATCTGCCATACGTTTCGAAGCATGCCCTTCACAAACCTAAAACACTCCTACTTTTCCTTGTGGGTGTTGAGCCTCCTCCGCCTAAGAGCAGCGGAGGGGTTTTGTTGTCCACTACCCCCCTCTAGCGCCCAACCGCTGGCGGCATTGGACCGCCGCCGCCACGCGGGAGAGCGCCCGGCTCGGCGGAGGTGCGCGCCCGCCGCTGCCCAGCGCTGCGCCGGCCAGTGGGAGTCCTGCGCCGCGGCCGGCTCGGGCTCGGGCTGCGAGGTCCCCGGGCGGCACGCGCTAGCGCGGGGGGGCGGCCCTGAGCCCCGGAGGCGGCGGGCCCGGGAGGGCGGCTCGCTGGTGAGGGGGCAGCGCGCCGCGCACCGGGCGCCGCCTGAGCCTCGGCCCGGGCAGCCCGAGCGCACGGCGCGGACCCCGCCATCCCAGCGCACGGCGACGATGCTCGTGACCTGCGCGGCGAAGTCAGCGCCGCCGCGCGACGCGAAGACCTCGGCGCCCCCGGGCACCCGGCGCCCGCGCCGGCCCAGCCGCGTGTGACTCCCCTTCGCGGCTTGCTCCCCTCATCGCTTCCCGAGGACTCGAGCTGGCGGAGGCGGACGCGGGCCCGTTTCGCCTCGCTGGACAAGTTTGGGCGACCGGCGCTGAGCGACGGCCGTGACCGGGAGCGCCGGCGCCGACACTCACCCTCCGGCCGCGGACCTGTGAGGAGTGAGGGCGGCGGGTCGGCGCCGCCGCGAAGGGGGACTCGGGGCGCAGTGCCCGAGGGACTCGGCGCGGCCCGCAGACGCCCGGAGCGGCGCCCTCCCCGCCGAGGTGGAGGTGCCCGCCCGCCGCCCCGGCCAGGGGCTGAGCTCGGGCACAGCCCGCTCAGACCCTTCGGCGCGCGCGGAGCCGCTGCCTCCGCCGGCTCCACGCTCCGCGGCCGGAGGAAAGTTCCCGCGGCCCCGCGGTTCCGCACACTGCCGCGCCGCGGCTGCGCTGCACACCGGGGCCCGGCGCACCGGCCGCCCGAGCCGCGCGCTCCACCTGGCCCCGCCCCCC
>PVIR01031277.1:0-19565 GCA_004026965.1 Petromus typicus
AAAGAAATATTTAGTTTGTCCACATACATTGAGATTAGACTAATCAAGTAATGTTAGACTAATCCCAGAAAATTCATATTCTGAGAATACAAATCTTAGCTGATACAAACAAGACAGACAGATTTCCTTACTTTTACATTAACTGCGAGAGTAAACTTTATTTTGTTCACTTGTCTGAATCTATTCATGCAAATGACACATAATACAAGTCTAACATAACACAACAATTTTTTTGTAGTTGTTTTTTTTTTTTTTTTCTTTTGGTCATAGTGTGGAAAAACAATAGTCATCATTCTAGTGTCATCTCATTGGATCTGCAGCAGGGTATTAGGCTCAAAGACAGAACTGTCAGTATGTACATGTTAAGAAATGTGATTCTCTAGATTCATAATTCTCAGAGCAGACGCCTTACACAGAGTTGACAATATAAAAAGAGAGGTGTGAATTAACACATTCATGACACTAAGAAATGGGGTTACTTTCACATGTCTTTGAATGTAACATTTCTGGAATCACTGCAAATAAATTTCTATTTCTTGTTTAGAACTATACTTGCAAACTAATTTATTTTAGAAATAAATCAAACTGGTAGTACTTTGCACTATAAATTATAGTTATGGATATACATACATATTTGTTATGGACACTTCCTCTGAATGTCATTCTAAGTATAAAACCTCCTGTTCTCTGATATGTTGGAATCAATTTCTGAAACTATGTAATATATACTGCAGATCAGGCCCTTAAACTTACCAGATTATTGGGGGAAAAACATTTAAGATAATAGTTTTTAAAATTATCTTCTATCAGACGTTGTCCAACTTTCAACAAGTTGCTAATTTTTTTTCTGAATTACATTCCTTTATCTGCAATAGTAAATTACATGATTTATTCTGGAGTCTTATTTTGTGTAGACCAAATTTCCTGTGTGTATTTCCCAATTCTTTTATGATTCATTTGGGACTAGAGAGCTGACTCCTTGATAATGTGGTTGTTTCTAGTCCAATCACCCACTTTTTGTTTGGAATCAATACAACAATCTATTTTTATTCTATGAGAAACAAGAAAAGTGATATATGTAGAGAATTTAGACCTGATTCAAGAAAACTTCTTGAGTCTCTGTAACTTTATGAGATAAGAAATTAATCTTAGAAAATCTAGTCAGATTACGGAACAATATTTACTATGACATAATTTAACCTATAACTAGAAAGTTATTTTGTTTTATGAAATTTATTTTATATTAGATAAGCCCAATATAAATATTTTGATTTCTGATGAAGTATATTTTCTGTGAATAAATAGAATTACCAGATCTTATATGAAGATATTTTAATTCCTGGTTAGTTAAGCAACTTTATATATAAGGAACGTACTGCTTAGATGGGTGAAGGGATTTTCCCAGTAACATTAGCAAACCACAATCTAATGTAAGATTCATACTTCTTGTCTTTCAGTATCAAAGATATCCAAAGTAAAGTCAGTGATATGAGTAAAAATTGAGGAAGAAAAAATAAGAACAGACAGAGACAGAACACAACATTGTCTCAAAAGACTACTTTAGTAAACTAAATTATGTGGGAATTCTTCCACGTATCTGATATATTATAGATTTATCATAGATTTCTATGATTAGTTTAAAGACAATGAAAAGAGGAAACTAGTGTATTGTTATATAAAATGTATGAAAATTAAATGCATTTTTTTGTCTCAAGGAAACATACTTGGTGTAGAAATATATGATAAAAATCATGAAGATAAATTTGCAGAATATAATCACTTTTAATTTATTTTAAATTTTCCTAATAACAAAGGAAATTATAAATCATCATGTAGGTAAAAAGAAAGCCTGATATGCTTTACATATGTTGTTGAAATGGATGAACAGTATTCATATCAAAATTTTAATTTTTAAATGCAATTTGTAGACATTCTTTTGTTATTAAAATACAATAAATTACATATATAAAAATGTTTTTGGCTATCAAAGTAATTTGCTAGGATCATATGAAAATAAAACAGGAAATGGGAGATATATAAAACTTTTCCATTAACTTTGTTAAATTATACCTTAACTAAACTTTGAGATGCTATACATCATGTATGAAATAACAGCTATTGTAGCTGTTTTTAAATTTAAAAAATATTGACTTAGGCCAAAAATAAATGTTCTTAATGTGTTTCTGATTGACCATTTTTGTAATCATAAATATTTCCCATGATATTAAAATAAAATAGATGTAAGTTCATTGCACAAAGAAAAAGGGCACCTGTAATGAAAATAAGTGAGATTCTCTGTAAAGTAATTGGCTTAATGTCAAAGAAGAGCATGGAAATTTAAAATCATTCTGCTAGAAATAAATGCTATTGGCATTATTATTCTTTTGAATATAACAAATATATTTACAAAATAAAGATGGCAGAATTACATTGGTTTTAGTCATGTATTTGTGAAATAGTAATTAAAATCAGTTCCACATTATTCCCCAAAAAGACTCAATGGAATTTTAATATTTTGTTTTTTATATGATTCACCAAAAATGGATAATAGTTTCTTGTTTAAACAATACAGAAGAAATTGCCTTTAAGAAGTTCATGGAAAAAGAAGAAATTTTCTTCAAAGTTCGTTGTTGGCAAAAAGTCTAGAATTCTTAACTATAATATGTGTAAGAAAATAGTCATGCTTTCAAATGTAAAACAAAATTTATCCTATGTAAAATGAAAATTATTTCTTATAAAAGTACTATCCTATTTTAAAAAATTATTTCCCTGAAAGCATAAATATAATTGCATTTAGTTACTTAAAATGGACTACCATGTTCTTACAACTGTCAGTTTAAAATCTTGAAAATGAAATATCTATAAAGATCATGAGGGGAAAAAGAATGTGATAGTAATTTTAAAAAGGTAATAAAGCTTATGTATATAGGGAGTGAAGGGTTGTGAGGCGGGGAAAAGGGAAAAATGAGAAACAAGTCATGTCATATTCAGGTACAAACTCTCAATGTTGAATGTGATGATGATGTGTATTTATAACGTACCAATAAAGGTGTGAATTTAAAAAAAGATCCAATCTGAAAATTTCACTTAGGGAATTCTACACCACTGACATTTCACTACAAGTCAGGATATTAAAACATTTACTTTAGTACATGGATTCATTAATTTCTAACATCAAATAGAAAGTTTTACTTTATGATACTTTTCCATCTTATATTCAGTAGTCAGCAGATTTTAAAAATAGGTAACATTTTAAAATGCTTATTTTATAGATGTCTAATTGTAAGACAACTGTGTTATTTTTTATAAAGATGTAAGATAATTGTGTTAGTTGTTATAAAATTAATGTAAATTAGTATGTCATCTCTCTACTTACTTTTTAAAAAAATTTAAATATTTATTGGTGCTTTATGAATACACATCATCATCATCTCATTCACCACTGAGGCTATGTACCAGAATATGACATGACTTGATTCTTATTTTTTCCCTTTCCCCCCTGCCCTGCAATCCCCCAACAACTATAAACATAATCTTTGGGTTTTTTTTAATTACTGTCACATTCTTTTCCCCTCATTCTTTACCCCATACCCTCTTTCCCTTTAAATATTTTCTGTTTCACAATATCATCTATACATAGTACAACACATTTACAAATTCATTTTCTCATACCAGGTATTTACACATCTGTGACCTATTTAATTCACTTATGAGGACATCCTCAAGGTACATTTATTTGAGTATAAATGACTCAATTTTATTATTTTTAATGGCAGAGTAATACTCCATTCTATAAGAGAACCACATCTTCTTTATCTAGTCTCCAGTTGATGGACATTTGTGTTGTTTCCAAGATTTAGCATCACAACTGAGCTGCTATAAACATGGGTACACATATGTCACTGTGATATGAATCTTTTCATTCCTTTGTGTATACACCTAGCAGAGTGATGGCCAGGTCAAATGGAATCCCCAATCCTAACTTTTTGAGGAATCTTCACACTGATCTCCATAGAGGTCTTATGAGTCTCCTTTGTCAAAGATGAGGTGGCTCAGTGTATCTCGAGTAGTTTCTGAATCTTCTAATTTACTCCATTGATCCTCAGGTCTGCTACTTTGCCAGTACCATGCAGTTTTTATCACAGTGGCTTTATAGTATAGTTTCAGACTTGGGATTGTAATACCCCCACCATGTAGCTGTGGAGAAAGGTTCACCAACAGTGGAGAAAGGTTCCTTTTTCTCCAAAGCCTCACCAACATTTGTTGCTAACTAATTCTAAAATAGCAGCCATTCTTTGTGGAGTGAAATGAAATCTCAGTGTTATTTTCATCTTCATCTCTCGAATGACCCATGATGTTAAGCATTTCTTCATAAACTTCTTAGCTGCTCTTACTTCTTCCTATGAAAAGTCTGTGTTCATTTAACATGCTCATTTTTGAATTGGGTCTTTAAATTTGGGTAAGCTGATTTTTTTAAGCTCTTTATATATTCTAGAGATGGAAAGACATATCTTCCTCCTGGGTTGGAAGAACCAATCTTGTCAAAATGTCTATACTCCCACAACTACTATATTCAACTAAATCCTGATTGAAATCCCAACAGCATATTTCACAGATCTAGAGAAAAAAAATCCAAACTTTCATCTGGAACCACAAAAAACCTAGGAAAGCAAAAGTGATTCTAAACAACAGGTACATGGTGGGGGGTATTACAATCCCAAGCCTGAAATAGTACCATAAAGCCACCATGATAAAAACTGCATGGTACTGGCAAAGTAACAGACATGAGGATCAATAAAGTAAATTAGAAGATCCAGAGACTACTCCAGATACACTGAGCCACTTCATCTTTGACAAAGGAGCCAGAAATCCTCAATGGAGGAAAGATAGCCTCTTTAACAAATGGTGCTGGAAAAACTGGGATTTAACTTGCCAAAGACTAAAGTTAGACCTATCTCTTTCTCCGTGTACCAAGCTAAAATCAAAATGGATAAGAGACCTAAATATTAAAACAAACACACTAAACCTGCTCCAAAACAGGTTAGGTAAAACTCTTGAAGACATTGGTTTAGGGAAAGATTTCATGAACAAATCCTCCATAGCACAAGCATTGGCAAAAGAAATCAACAAATAGTACCTCATTCTATTAAAAAGCTTCTGCACCACAAAGGAAACCAACAATAGAGAGAAAAGGCAACCAACAATGTGGGAAAAAAATATTTGCCAGCTGTTCCTCAGACAAATGATACTATCGCTACTTACTTTTGAAACAGCTCTGCTCTTAAACAGTGACACAGCTCACAGGTATTACAGTTTGAGTCTAGATGGTCCCCAAAGCTTCATGCTTTTCCAGAAATAGTTAAATCTGGAATACGAGGCTGAGATTAATGGTATGCTTTTATTAAAACACTACGTGTGAGTGATTAGTTCAGCATCACCCTAATCCTGTTAGTGTGAATACAATAAAGGAGCAGAAAGAGGATTTAAAACTCACTATATTTGCTGCCTTGTACATGTCATGTTGTTTCTTCTCTGAGATACTTGTTTGCCAACCCAGCCTCAGAACTAGGCATTTAAGAACTAAAACTTCTAGGAACTATAAGCCACATAAGCCCTTTACCTTTAAACTTTTGGTGTTGGGTATTTTGTCTCAGCAATGAGAGGAAAGTAACTAACACAGCCAGTTTTTCTGATACATTATGGAGGGGGCATGCCCCCCTTTAAATACTACTGCTTACATATGCAGCTGGTCTATACAGGTCACATAAAATTTCAATGTAATTGTGTGATGAATAAAATATTACAATAAATGAATAGAAAAAAATGGTTTTTACACATCAAAGAACATAATTCGGTGTAGTATAGTATTCAATATTATATTTAAACTGATTTTCCTAATTCTTTGACAAAATTTTGGAAATTCTATAATAAAGAATCAATTCCTGCATCAGCTCCTTATCAGAACTGCATGATATAATTTGTATATATTAATTTTTTTTACTCAGATATATTATCCATTTAGGGATAAACTCTGATTTGTGTCTTTAAAAGTGTCATGTAAAATTTTAAGTCAGTTAGAAAATTACAATAGACTAAGATGGATTTTAAATTTGAAATTCAATTTTAACATGGTCACAGACAATAATAGAAAGCATAATGGATCTGCTATGCCACTGGTGGCATTTGTCATTTATCATGGAATGTAAATGGCATGCTGCAAACCATACACATAAGCAGTTCACAGAAACCATATTACAGGCCTAGGAATCATTTATTAGAATAGATATCTGATTTGCACTAAGTGGTGATAGTTTGTGCATTCTGTGAAATTTTTAAACTTCTTACTTCTAGCCACCAAGGTCACTCCAAGTCTTCACAGTGTTCACTATTTTCAAACATCCCACCAGTTTATAAAATGAGTATTTGATTCAAAGTCCATTTTCTGCTATCTTTGTTTTGCAAACATCCCTTTGTTGGTGTTCCTTAAGATATCAGCCTCCAATTCAATGAACCAGCTCAGAATCTAGGCCACATCCTCAATTTTGTCAAGGCAGAGTGGACATCCAAATGTGACATTGCCTTTTTACCTAGATAGTAGCACATCTGTACTCTAGAGTTGATTATACTTCAAAAGAACCATAGCAATGAAACACTGAGACTAAAATGCCCACAAACTGTGGTACTTAGAACTTCTATTACCCAAACTGATTATTCTGATTACCATCATGCTCTTATGAAACCCTAATTAATAATTTGATGGATGCTTACAAAGCATCACTCTAGAACGAAAAGAAGTAATTACTTTGAAGATGATTCTACCAGGAAAGTGTGAAAATAAAACATAAAGTAGTTCTATCATTTTCTTGAAGACTTAGTATATCTCTATTCTGGACTTTTCTGAATAAATTGTTCACTCTTTCTCTTGAGTCTTCTGTCTTCCATGATTCACACTGACAATGCTTGTGGTCTTATTCCTTTTTGAACCAATATTAAACAAGATGAATTAACTTTCCCATGTGACATTATAATCACATTCTCATTTTACATCTGAGTGATTTAAATTAGATCACCTAGACTAGGGTTTTGGGAATTCAAGATTTAAGGAAAAAAATTATCCTATTAGATGGATAATATTTGAAGGTTTCAATAGTTTAAACATCAGAGATCATACTCTCTGTGTAAAATCATGGAAATGTTTGTCTATGAGATTCTAGGTTGCATAAAAATGTATTAGGATGCCAAAAACTTATATATGTGGAAATTTCAGCACATTTTTAGATATGTTAAAAAGTTGAGTCCATCAAAAGACTAAGGGAAAGTTGGAAGAAAATAAGAGTTTTGCAGAACAACAAAACACGATTGCTATCATGGAGGAAGATATGAAGTATCTAAAAATTTGCAACGAGCAACATTAAATATACATAACTAAATTCTGATACAATTAATACAATCAGTTATTGATTCATTGAGTTTTTTTATTAAGAAGAGAACAATAAAAAAGCATACACACTTCAAAACGATCATTATTCTTTGGAGTGTTATAAATTTATTTATATGTCATTGATAAATTAAAATCATCTTCTTTATTATCTGAGAACTTCCTTAATGTCTAGGACAAAATCTATTTCCATAAATATATACATTCTTTTTGGAAAATTAAAATTAAATAAATATATGACCAAGAATTTTGTTTGAAATATCAAATTACATGTGCTACATTATATGTGTCATGTTCAATTCAATGCACATACCTAAATTTGCATTCTGTAATTTTTAATACAGGACTAGTCAGATATGATAATGTAATCTCTGAGGATAGAACACATCATTAAATGATACAAAATAAAATTGTATTTTAAAGTAGAATTATATTTAGCATAATAAATGGAGTAAGAATTTCACTTTGGAAAAAAGATGGCTGCATTTATAGTAAACTATATTTGATTACTTAAAAATAATGAAAAATGTCATCAAAGTTTTGGTTTTAATAAGACATGCTTTAATGATTTCTCAAAGCAATCCTAAATGCAAGCTCTTCACTTATGTACACAAATATAGAGAAGGAATGATAAAAACCTCCAGTGAGTGCTTAACAATTTTAAAACTACAGTAAAGACATATTGCTGTTTATTACACTCAAAATAGTTCTCTTTTCTTCTTACACACATAGCCTATCTTGTTTACCTCTTTGAAGTAGTTTAGGGTGTTTTCTTTCATAAATAGTATTACCATATCATAATAATAAAAAAAGGTGAAATCTGCTACCAATGCCTTCCGGGGAAAAAGAGAGCTTCAGTCAATATGATAGTACATGTCCATTCACGTTATTCACCACCCCGGTACTGCGAGACTTCTGGCTCCTCCATGAAGTCAAAATTATGAAAGGTAAAAAGTCTGAATTGATTGAGGACACAGAAAGAGCCACGGTTTTACAAAACAACAACAACAAAGGACACTCCTAAAAACAGGACACCTAGCACAGCTTCAGAAGTAGCAACAATGATGCACAATGTATTCAAAGTGAGGGACTGTATTGATTTTGAGAAGATAAGTGGCAGCATGTCTTTTACTGAAAATTTTAAAATTTTAAACTTTCACTGTAATTTTAGAGTTCATATATAATATGTACACACATATAGGCAAAATAGGTGTGTTGCAGTTCACATAAATGAATATATTTAACACAAACAACTCTCTAATAAGTGTGTATGTAAATTATATATACTTCATTATCTGAAAGTTAATATGTAATAGCAGAATGATTTAAATATTTTCACTTTCTTATCTTGAACTTCTATGTAACAATTATTACATAAACTATTATAAACAATGACGTCCACTGTTTTTAATCAACAAAGGTTCTGGAGAAAGCTTAAAAGGAGATGCAATGAAGAAATAACCTTTCTTAATTGGACACCTCACATATGAATTAGGATTAATAGACTATTAGCCTTTGCCTATATTAAAATGCTTTGACATTTCATTTATCATATCTGAATTTCATCCAAAGATGGAAACAGTACATCTTCAATTTATCTTGTGATATAATATAAAAAAGCAAACTACCATCTTGTTCATTAACTTATAAAGAGTTAAAGTTTCTATAAATTATAATAAATTGAAGATTATTTATCATGAGAAAATGAACTTGAATGACAAGAGTAGTTCTACTTTCAGATACTAGCAGTGCTTTGAAGCTTGATGAAGGAAAATGTCTCATTAGAGTTTATTTTTAAGGTATTGTGCTCATGTTATAGCATGATTAATAATTAGCAGATATATTATAGACCTTGTGAGAAAAAAATGAATAAAATTTAAAGAAAACTGACTTCAGGTATAGATGATTTTCACTTTGCTTTAATTTGGCAACTCAAATTTAGAGAAAATTTCAATGTGTTTAGGATTAATGAGAGAAATTAGAAGGGTATTAGCACTTGTCTGTGACAAGTATATTCAATTTTTTAATTTTAACTAATTCATTCATTATCTCATACAAAATTCTGCAAGATAAAATAAAATAGTATATTGTTATGTCTCATTAGAAGTCATTGCACAGTGTGGAATATGATCAGAGATTGTTGAAATTATAGGTCATCTTATCAGATAATGACATTACAAAGATTATAGCTGAACAGAAATATAGACATAAAACTGTAAGAGTGTTATTAGAATATCAACAGAAAATCTCATTTTAAAATTAGAAATAAAAAATTTTCGTACAGGCCAAAGATTCAGCTCAGTAATTCTGGAACTTTCCTTGCAAGCACAAGGGCCCTGGTTTGATCCCCAGTAACCACATACAACAATGCTGGGCATGGTGACTCACACTCACCAGCAATCAGAACCACATATCACAGTGCCAGGTATGGTGGTTCATGCCTGTAATCCCAGAACTGAGAAGACAGAGGCAGAAGAATTAGTGTGAGTTCCAGGCTGAATTCTGGACCAGCCTGAACTACAAAGACTTTGTCTAAAAAAAAAATCTCATGCCAACAAAATAGAAAAAATTTAAAGAAATGTCTTATATTTTTCCCCAGAAAAATTTCTATTAGATTTTAGTTATAAATACGATCCTTTGTGTACTAAATTTATGATAGTGACAACTTATCTGAGTATAAAGTACATAAATTTGTAGATAGCTGTATCTTAATTTAAGTAATCTAATCATATTGGCAAAATTAAATGAGACAGAACAAAATCTAATAAATTAAATTTTCACCATGAAATGCAATTTATTCTATTCTTTGAAAGTCAAGAGAAGGACTGTAGAATATGTCATTTCCCAGTTTTTTAATTGAATAATAATGAAAAAAGGAGAAAATAAAGCTTTTGTATATGTGAGAGGGACAGAGATTTGAAAAGAACAGAGGGCTGAGAGTAGTAGTGAACAAAGAAAGAAAAACAAGAGGGATTAAGATATCTAATGTAAATACATTAATTTCCCTTGAAAAATGTAATCTTTACCTACAACAAACATGTATTAATAAAAAACTCAAGACAATTATTATATTACCCTCTTTAATATCCTTTAGGTACTTAAATTATGCACATTTTACTTCCTCCAATATCTTAATTTCATTCCATACACAACCGTATTATTGACGTGACTATCAAAACCACAAGATATCATGACATATTAAAGTCAGGGAAATATATTGACTTTTGAATACAGTTTGTTTTGTTGACTTGTGACAATGAACATGAACACACAACAGAGGAACAAGTGATCCTCATAAGAGGATCTTTGAATATTTATCATAGGAACTTGTTTTGTTCTAGGGAATTTTTTGAGAAGTGTTAAGGAAATGGAGGTTCCTCTCTTGGATTCTGTCACAGATAGAGATAATAGTACAATACTGTATTTCTACTTCTTATTATGACAGGGCAGAACAACATGAAGCTACAGCTATTATTGACAAAGCTGTAGTTATATTTACTATGAGACTAATTGGTCCTTTTGTAGTATGGACAAAGTCACTGTTTTCTTTAAATTTATACAAGAGAGGACAGCAGTCTTTCTTTGTTCATTGGCTTCAAAAGGAACTTGTGTTGCAACGATATAAAATTATTTATGAAGAGTGCCTGGTGTTAACTGTCAGTGCCGTAGACATTCTGGGTGACACTAAACCACATGCCAGAGAATGGCCCTCAAAACCCGGCATGTCTGAGTAAAACAGACCTCCCAGGCAGCTCCCAGAAAAGAGAAGAAATCAAGGGTGTACTTTATAGGTATCCAGTCTATAATATTTTGCTGTAGTAGAAAAATAAATTAAAACACTCTTTACCTATCTAGTGTTTATAAGTTAAACAAATTTTAAAATATAATAAATCATGGTTGCTGATTCTTTTATTCATCAATGACCTGGTTCTTTTCCTGTGAAATGTTTTGCACCTCCAATTTTAATTTATCAGTTTATCTAGAAATAATCATTTCATAAAATATCTTGCACATATGTTACATGTGTTTTTCTACTGCTTATTTTCAACCATTCCCCAAATTTATATTTGCGATGTGCAGTTGTAAGCAGTACATATTTACTTCTTCATAGTCTGACATATTAACTTTATAGTGCACGGTGGTAGTGAATACACATATGGGCTAGCATCAGACATGTTTGAGGTTTAAGTTTTCACTTCACATTACTTTAAACATGTACCACCCAGACTTGGTTGTCTTCTCTTTCCTAAGGATGTCTTTTTAATGATTCAAGTATTTTATTATCCAAATTACCAATTCATATTTGATTTAAGATGTGTGTAAAATAAACTGAAGGAGATAATATGAAATATGGTCATTAGTATTTCACTTTCTGCCCATACACATGCCACAGCTCGAGGTCACTAGCCTGTCCTGTGATTTTCTTGGGCCCTATTTTTTGGAAGTCACGTTGTACCAGGTGACAGCCTCAGTTTTCAGTGTGTTGGAAAATTATCTTTCTTCCTGTTGAATGTCAGTCATATAAGAAGATTTAGAGTAGGAAATGCTGTAGAAAAATATCACTTAAAATTTTTTGAAACTTTAGCTAGGGTAAACAGTTGATCACTATAGGTAATCATTTAGCACAGTAATTAGCAAGATCCATATGTGGAGGAAATATCAGAAAAGGAAAGTTTGGTCTTCTATGTGATTTTAATCAAACACTTGATGAAATCAGTCTGGGACATAGGAGTGTTTTATATTCAGTGGCAAGTACAACCAGAATAATTAGGTATATATACATAGATAGATAGATAGATAGATAGATATAGATATAGATAGATATAGATATAGAGATATAGAGATACAGAGATATACATATATATAGATGTTTGTATATATGATTTATATATTATATAAATATATAAATATATTATACAACTCTATATCAATATAGATACACACAAATAGTAAATTATCCCTGTGTATCACATTAGTAATATGATGTTTGAACTAAATTTTTAAATATTTTATTATATATTTAATTTAATTATTAAATTATTTAATATTTTCCATTAAATACAGAAAATAAATGAGACACTACAGGACATTGCATAATCATTTCTATACATGTATCACTTAAATATTTTATCTGTGACATTTTCACTAATTTATAAAATATAATGGCTATCATACAGCGTGATTAAGTACTTAGATTCAGGATTAAACTCATTAATTAACTAATAATTTCATAACAGTTACTATAAATTCAAAACAGGTCTAATAGATTTTATAAAGTTAGTGCCATCCAATTAGTAACTAAAAGTGTATCCTAACACATGGGTGTTTCTTCATAATATTTCTGAAGTATTACTTATATTTTTTCATATGACAAATAGCAAATATAATGGTTAAAGTTTTGTTGTCCAACATATTTTTGCATTTCAATTCAGGATTTTAATAGAAATATTATAATATATAGTAAAGAGAAGTAATTATTGTTCATAATGTGTAACTTTAATAAAAGATAAAAGCTTCCTTATGTTTTGTTAGATGTTTCCATAAAGCTTAAACTAAAGAATGTATTCTATAGTTAGGCCATTATTTTTGCTTGGGTTTTATATTTAGAACATAGGCAATCTACATTTGTAGCTTTAGGACACTTGAAAAGACATAAAAAATTTGAGATATAGAATTCTTGTCCTTCTAATCCAAAAGTGTAAAACTATTGACAGGCATAATTCTATTATCATCATATAGTCAATTATTCCATTAATTCACTTATGATACAAAATAATATAATGTTTATTGCATTTTTCTTTGTGTGTGTAAAATATTTACTTTGTCACATTTACTATGAAAGTAGTAGATAGTTTCTTAACATAACCAATAATATATACTTTTTAACCTTTATCTCCATGTAATATCAAGGATGGTAGAACTTTGTGCTACCTTTTGGTCATCGCTTAATAATTTATTATTATTTGAAAAAGTTGTGGTTTTTCAGCATATTAAATACAAACCTGACATTTGATTAACCTGTTTGAAATCTCATGCAAGTATCAATTCTTCACTCACAGAGTGTGATCTGAAGAATAAAATTTCAATTTTCTATTGAATCTAGTTTTCTAACTTGAATACTTCCTCTTAGATTTGTATTGAAATCTGTGACTTTCAGAAACACTCAGCTTAATCTTAGCCTGATGTTGTGCTCATCTCAGGTTTGTATATGAGTCTGAATCACGTGTAAGGTCTACATTCTTTCCTTTTCCTTGCTTCCTAAACATATGTTTAATTTTTTCCTGCTAATAAATCTAACCATTTCTGTCACTGCAGATACTAAGACTAATAAAACAGTCACATTTATTAATTTCTTTTTAAAAAATTTTTAATCTTTATTGGTACATTACATATACACATCATGATTGCACTCCATAATGGGGATTTGTACCAGTATAAGACACAACTTAATTCTCATTTTTTCCCATAGCCCTACCCACCCTACCACCACCCATATGCATAGAATTTGTTTCCTTACTTTTTTTGTTACAATCTCAACATTTTCCCCCTTCTTCCTATTGTACATTCAGCATTTTCTATTTCACAATATATAACATACAATTATAGGACTCATTTACATCTTTATTTTCTCATACCAGAGAAAAGATGCGATATGTACCTATCTGTGCCCTATTTATTTCATTTATGAGGATATCCTCAAGGTATGTCCATTTAAGTAGAAATGATTCAAACTTATCACTTTTAATGGCAGAGTAATACTCCATCCTGTAGAAGAACCACAGCTTTTTTATCCAGTCTCCAGTTGATGGACACTTGGGTTGTTTCCAAGATGTAGCAATCACAAATTGGGCTGCTATAAACATGGGTGCACATATGTCACTGTGATATGAGTCTTTTAATTCTTGTGTGTATATACCTAGCAGGGCGATGGATGGATCAAATGGGACCTCCAACCCTAGCTTTTTGAGGAATCTCCAAACTGACCTCCACAGGGGTTGTACGAGTCTACAGTCCCACCAACAGTGGAGAAGGGTTCTTTCTTCTCCACAGCCTCGCCAACATTTGCTGTTGGCTGATTCTGAAATGGCAGCGATTCTATGTGGAGTGAGATGAAATCTCAATGTTGTTTTCATATGCATCTCTCGAATGACTAATGATGTTGAGAATTTCTTCATATGCTTCTTAGCTGCTCTTACTTCTTCCTCTGAAAAATATCTTTTCATTTCAGATGCCCATTTTTGAATTGGGTTATTAAATTTGGGTGGGCTGATTTTTTTTTTGAGCTTTTTATATATTCTAGATAGTAGACCTTTATCTGAGGAACAGCTGGTAAAGATTTTTTCCCACATTGTTGGTTGCCATTTTGCACTATTGGTGGTTTCCTTTGCTGTGCAGAAGCTTTTTAAAAGAATGAGGTCCCATTTGTTGATTTCCTCAGCCATTTCCTGTGCTATAGTTTTGTTCATGAAGTCTTTTCCTAAGCCAATGTCTTCAAGAGTTTTACCTAACCTGTTTTGTAGTAGGTTTAGAGTGTCTGTTTTAATATTTAGGTCTCTTATCCACTTTGATTTTAGCCTGGTATTTCCTTTTTTCTTTACTATCACATTCTTTTTCTCCTCATTATTTAGCCCTACACACTCTTGCAGCTGTTCAGCAAATGGTGGAAGGAAACAGTGCTTATGGAGGCATTTAAAAAATTAAGTTTCATGTCTAATTAAAGTCCTCCCATATGCTTAGTAATAAGACAACACCAAAAACATTGGCTCAGACAAGAGCATAGTTATTTTCTCACATAGGATGAAATTCAGAGTTGAGTAAGACAGGAGGAACTGTCACTAACGAAACTGTAATTCTTCAAATAAAAACTTTAAGCTTTTACAGAATGTAAAATAAAATATGGTTGTTGCACTTCAGGTATATTAATAAATATATTTAATACTTACTTTTTGTTTTTATGTATTATTCACAGCACTGTATTTATACTCTCTCCCCAAAATCTCCCTCATTATAATAATTTCCCTATGAAATTTGAGATTAATTTAGGAATTTGAAATTTCCAGTTTCTTGGACTAAGAAACTTGGAATTGTTTTGTTGCTTTTTCCTCACATATTATCTCTAGTATGTATATTTTATTTCCATATATGTATATATATTTTTTAATTTTAAGACAAGTTATCATGCCATACTCAAGGATGGTTCGGTACTTACAGCGATCCTGCTGCCTAAACTCCAATTGCTGGGATTACACACATGAACACAGATGCTTGGCTTATATTTTATTTTGTAAACTTCATAGTACATCTGAATTGCAATCAGTTGTTATGCTGTCTCCGATCAATATCTTGGTTAAAACCATTCTTAAACTGGCCAATATGATTTCTATTTTTCCCCTTTTACTTCCCTCCAACTTATTCTCAGTGTAGCAGCCTGAGTAATTCTTCAAAAGTGAAAATCAGGTCTGCCTTTGATTATGTCTCTGAATTTGTCATTTACTGATATTTTGTCAGTCTCAGCTTTCTGCCCTTGTAATTGCCTCCACAGCCCTGAATACTGCCCCTAGGGCCAGAACTTTTCACTAACTCTTCCACTCACCTGAAATTCTCTGTCTTCTTCAACTAGCCTATGGTATCCTTATGTTTTCAGTCTTATCTCAATTTTTAATTATGCAATAACTCATTCTTATTTCTATTGAAATAAAACTTCAATTTTGAAATAAAGTGTAGAGCACTGCAAAGAGTATGTTTCAAATAACATGTAAGAATATCTCTACATACCAGTAGTAGTTAAACTATATATAAATTTCTAACACATTTAAAACATTTACTATAATTAATAAACAAATCAGGTGAAGTTGATAGATGGTTCTCTACTTGATTTTTTAAATTAAAAGTAAATAGTGGCCAGAGAATACGCTGTATCTAAAGAGCACATTACAGAAAGTGCTTTAGAATCATTTATACATAAATGGTCATCCCTTGAGGATATCCTCATAAGTGAAATAAGTAGGTCACAGATAGGTAAATATCACATCTTTTCTTTGGTATGAGAAAATAAAGATGTAAATGAGTTCTAGAATTGTATGTTATATAGTGTGAAATAGAAAATACTCAAAGTAAAATAGGGTGAATGGGGAAAAATGGGATTATAACAAAAAAGTAAGGAAACAAATTTTAGGAATATGGGGGAGTGGTAGGGTGGGTAGGGCTATAGGAAAAAATGAGAATTAAGTTGTGTCTTATACTGGTACAAATCTCCATTATGGAGTGCAATCATGATGTGTACATGTAATGTACCAATACAGATTTCAATTTTTAAAAAGTGATTTTGTAAATATATATATTATGAAATCTCTGATTCTACAGATTTTCTTAAAAAAAAAAACAAAAAACTTTTATTAAAGAGGCCATCTTTTCTCCATTGAAGGTGTTTGGCTTCTTTGTTAAAGACGAGGTGGCTTCCTATGTCTGGAGTTGTGTATAAGTCTTCCAGTTTGTTCCATTGCTTCAAGGGGCTGTTCCTAGCCAGTGCCATGCTGTTTTGGTCACAGAGGCTTTATAGTACAGAATCAAATTAGGGACTGTGAGACCTCAGTGCCATGACTTTGTTGCCTGGAATTGTCATTGTTAATCTAGGTCACTTGTGGTTTCAGATGAATTTTTGGAATATTGTCTTGGTTCTGTGAAATATGGTATTGGGATTTTAATCAGGATTGCACTGAATCTATATAGGAGCTTTGGTGGTATGGCCAGTTGGACAATGTAGTTTGTTTAAACAAAGGAGCAAGGGATGACTCTATTTTCTAATATTTTCTTTTATCCCCTTTTTCAGAGTGCTGTAGTTTTCAGACAAGAGGTCTTTCACCTCCTTCATTAGTTGATTCCTAGATATACAATTTTTTTTTTTTTGGTGCTATTGTGAAAGGAGTTGTTTCTTCTATTTGTCTCTCACTGAGAGCATAGGAAGGCTATTGATTTTGGGGTGTTTGCCTTATATCGAGCTACTGTACTGACCCTGGTGATTAAGTTAAGAAGTTTTTTGGCTGAGGTTTTGGAATCTTCTATATAGAATACCATGTCATCAACAAATCATGACAGTTTAACTTCTTCCTTCCTTGTCTTTGTTCTTTTTATTTACTTTTCTTGTCTAATTGCTGTGGCTAATTTTTCCAGCTCTATATTGAACAGGAGTAGTGATAGTAGAATCCTTGTTCTGTTTCTGAACTTAATGTGAAAGTTTCCGTATTTATCTATTTCTTATAGTACTGACTGTTGGATTTTCATTAAGTAGCTTTTATCAGATTGAGATAAAGAACATGTATTCCAATTTTCTGTAGGGTTTTAACCAGGAATGGAAGTTGAATTTTTTCAGACACTTTTGTCTGCATCTGTTGAGATGATCATGTGATTTTTATCCTTGACTCTGTTAATATGGTGTATTATATTTGTCAATTTATGTATTTTGAACCATCCTTGCAGCCCTGGGTTGAATCCAAGTTGGTCAGAGTATATGATCTTCTGGGTGATCCTCTGTATTCTCTTTGCTAGTGTCTTATTAAATATTTTTACATCTATATTCATTAGAGAAGTTTGTTGTAATTCTCTTTTTTGGTTGGATCTTTTTCTGCTTTTGGAATCAAGCAATAGTTGGTGTGTGGAATGAATTTGTGAGTCTTGCTTCTCTTTCAATTTCATTAAAGAGTTTGAAAAGTAGTGGTATTAGCTCTTCTCTATAAGTCTTGTAAAACTCAGCAGTGAAACCCTCAGGACCAAGGCTAGGCTGTGTTAGTACATTCTTAATTATATTTTTCAATTTCTTGATTGATATTGGAAACATTTAGCATTTTTATATCTTCTTTTTCAACTTTAGAATTTCATATGTGTCTAGAAATCTGTCCATTTTTTTAATGTTTTTCATCTTATTAGAGTACAAGTTCAAAAATAGGCATTGATAGTCTGCTGGATCTGTTTCAGTAAATATTTTTAATTGCCTTTCTAGTCCTTTGTCTTTCTTATGTTTACTGAATTTTGCTTTTTGGAAGGTAAATTTTACTGATCTAGGTTTACCTAAAAATCACTTATATTCTATTGGTTTAAAATATATGTCTGACAATTACATACAATATTTTCTTACAATCATTCTAATTTCAGTGATAGCAGTCATTATTTTTCTTCTCCTTTTGTGTAATGTGGGATTTAATTCACAGTCTTGAGCCTATAAGGCATGTGACTGCACCAGTGAGTTAAATCTCTGGCCCAGTAGTTATTTAATTTTTATTGAATATTTTCCTTATATTTTTCATTGATATTTTTAAATATTTTCCCCAAATTTTTATGGTATTATTTCAAAGTAACATGAAATATCCGTATATCACTTCACAAATCAAGAATTACTAGAATTCTACATAAAATAGGTGTATTAGAAATTCCAGTAACAGACTGCTTAAATGTTTATACTCTATCATCGAACAGTTGATTGTTTTCCTTTTATCTTCCCTCCATAGAACATTTACATTTTTAGTGCTCAAGGGAAACACACTGATATAATAACAACTCATAAATGCAAAAGAATAGGATCACAAATTTCTTTGTGGTTTTAAGCATTTCCTATGCTCATGTTCCTCAAAGGCATATAACAGAGTTTTCATGTGTGTTTGTATGTATATCTCTTAATTTAAACATTACGTCTTAATGTATGATTTATTATAGACAATCAATAACTACTGGTTACATGGTGATTTAAGGAGATTATAAAGTGTTAATTTGGGGGCCCATATAATTTTATCTCAGGTAACTTCACAATTATAAGAGAGAGAGAAAATGTGGGTTGTTTACAAGGTGACTAGATCATGAGTGTTTCTTCCCTTGTGAATAGGATAAAAGTCCTTATAGAAGGGCTTAAGGGTGCTTGTGCTCTTATTCCTTTTCCTCTGCCTCATGATGACAAGGTGGGTACGGATATAATCTTCAAGGCTCCACCAGGAAGGCATAGGCTACCGCTTCTCCAGAAAAGGAATGGGTGGGCAACTTGATCTAGGACCTCCAGTCTCTACAACTGAAAAAAGTAAATTTCTACTGTTTGTAATATACCTTATATCAGGTATAGATAGGTATACCTTATCTGTTATAG
>PVIR01031278.1:0-19713 GCA_004026965.1 Petromus typicus
AAAAGTGATGAAGGAAACAAAGACTTTATTAATGTGTTATACTCTCTGCTGTCTTTATTAGGTTTTTATTACAATACTTGAGGGAAAACCTTGCCATTTGGACAGTTCTATCATTTAAAACATGGCCTATGCTTGTTTGCTTTGATTAAATACATATTGACTCAAACAATAGGAAATCTTTTTGTAGTCACTGGAATAACTTCCTAAACTTATAAAAGATCTAAAATACTCTTATAATTGAAGGAGGGCCTGACAGGTTTCACTTATGATTGTCCACTTAAAATGCTATATAAAGTAAACTGTGACAAGTAAACTTGTCAATTGCTAAACTTATTAGTAGTGTAACCATCGCTGTTCTAAGTCTTTGTTATCCACAGTTTGATTGTTATCTAAAGCACTTAATCAAATTGGAAGACTCTAACAAGCAATATAGATAAGTTGCTTTTTCTTTTAATTATCTTTTTTTTTTTTTGAGACAGGGTCTCACTTTGTGGCCCTGAGCTCAGCCTCCAACTCATATCACAGCAATCCTCCTGCCTCTGCCTCCCGAGTGCTGGGATTACAGGGGTGAGCCACCACGCCCGGCACTGCGGTATGTGGTACTGGTTGCTGCTGGGCGTGAGTCTCCACGCCCAGTATTGTATGTGGTTACTGGGGATTGAACCCGGGTCCTTGCGCTTGCAAGACAGGCGCCGGAACCACTGAGCTAACTCCCTGGCCCCTCTTTTAATTATCTTTGGTAAAAAATTTATATGACCAAAAATACATTTTTGGGATATATAATCTGAATGTATTTTACTCTTATTAGTTTATTTTGTATTTTCCTTGCAAACTTTATAATTGAGGTCTGTAGAGATCCTACAGAAGTATAACTCCTAAGAAATTATCTCAGTGTTTTGAGATCGTGGTCATTTCTACAAAAACAGATGAGATTAAATTTACAACAGACTTCAGGAAGCTTAGCTTCAGCGCTGTTCCCTCTATAACTCTTTGTTGCTCAAATGGCACTGTCAGCTGTCAACCGCTTCCCCTCCAGTGTACATTCAGGAATGGAATGGCCTTCTGGGGAACAAGGAAAAGATAAAAATGTAACTACTGATTGAGTGATCTGTGATGCCCTGGAAGAGAATCTCACAGAGAAAACAAGGGATTTAAGGAAGCTCAAGAGCTGTCAAAATCAAGATAGAGTCACTTTTGCCAACCCAACTCAAAACTAGAGCCAAGAGGTTGTGAAGGAAGGGTTCTGCAATACTAATGCCCGACGTTAACTATCCCAATAGACTGCCAAAACTGGAAGTTTGTTTTGAGTCCATTTGAGCTTAATCCAACAGAACTATCATTGGAGATGAGAAGTCATTGCTTACTCAGCCTAGCCCCTGCTGCTTTGGAACTGACGTACAGCGTTGTTTATAGTATTGCTTATGACCCTCATTAGGCGATCTCAGTCTTGCCATACCAGGAAGAACAAATGATTAGAACATTGGTGTCTTCTTGGATAAAGTCATACAATAGCATCAAACAGCCTGGAAAATGACAAATTGTGGTAATTATTGATTTGCCACTTTTAACTGTATGAATTAGATTCCTGGTTATACAACAAAGCCTAAAACAAACCAGAACCTCAATATGCCTTCACTATGGTGATGTTACCCTTGGGAAAAAAATTAAAAAGGAGTTAGGAGGAAAAAAAGGAGAAATAGAAGAAGAGGAAGAGATAGTAGTAAGGATGGAGGACAAAGGAAGATTACCAAAAACATTGAGGAACTGATAAGACAGAAGGAAAACAAACAAGGAAGAAATAAACATAGGAACAGAAAGGAAAAAACAAAACAAAACAAAAAACTAGAAACAGTGTTCACATTTACATAAAACCAAAACTAAACAAAAATAAGAAAAGAAAAATAAATGTCCTCCTTGAGAAGTGTCTCTGCTATTACACTGGTGAACAAATGGGGAATATAGAGCCCAGATCCATGTTGACTATCGCAACAGACCAGGCGTAGATTTACAGTGCAGTAGTGGATAATCCCAGAAAGCCTGTGCCTTTTTTTTTTTTTTTTTTTTTTTTTGAGACAGGGTCTCGCTTTGTGGTTCAGGCCCTGAGCTCAGCCTCAAACTCACATCACAATCCTCCTGCCTCTGCCTCCCGAGTGCTGGGATTACAGGCGTGAGCCACCACGCCCGGCACTGTGGTATGTGGTACTGGTTGCTGCTGGGTGTGGGTCTCCACACTCAGTATGGTATGTGGTTACCGGGGAATCGAACCCAGGTCCTTGCGCTTGCAAGACAGGCACCGGAACCACTGAGCTAACTCCCCGGCCCAGAAAGCCTGTGCCTTTAATTCTGAAGCTCAGGCTGGTTTCTGGCTGTGAGACTGAAACCCAGTTGGTTCAGCGTGCACTGCTCTGTGTGTCTCCTGCTGGCTTGAACTTGGCTCCTTAACTTTCTGCCAACTCGAACCTCATCTTGATGGGGCCAGCCTGCAGCTGCTCTGAGTTCTGAGCTTAACTGGTCCCTCTCCAAGATGCCTACTGGCCAATCAGCCTCTCCTGGGGGGCATCTGATCCTGAATAACTCACCAGCCACTGCATTCCATTACATTCACTGCTCCATTCTACTGGTACATCTCTCCATGGAGACCACTGAGGTGGCCTGTACTAACTGTGCATCCACATATTCAGGCTGCCCTTCCCACCCCAAGAACCGGGGTTCAGGGAGAAAGTACTGCTTGCTGCCTCCTTCTTTGTTAAGGTCTCTCTCCTTGCCCTCCCTGCGGGCTTTAATACTCACTTCAGATCCTGCTAGATCCCAGAGACCCACTTCCTGCCTTCTTCTCTTCCACACATTGCTATATTCTAATGCCTGGACAATAAAGCTTAGAGAAGCTGTTTCTCTGCTGTTCACCACTCTGCCATCTTCCTAGAACCCCAGCACAACCATTGGAGATTTTGAAATGGTCAAATTGGAGGCAAATAAACATAACAAAGCCTTTGTCGGGATACACTGTATCTGATCACACAGTGTGTCCAAGGGCAGTATAGGAGCTATCTGTGTCCTCATGAAACAAAATGCTACCTATATCTCATCTCTATCACCTTTATCTCAATCAGCTCTATTTCTATCTTTATCTCCATCCCTACCTCTATCCTTACCCCATCTCTATTTCTATCTCTATCTCTGCATCTATCTCTCCCTGATGAATCTCATATGTATCGTTAGCTCTGCGTAAGCTACAAACTCACATGAATTATAGGTAAACAATGTTAACCCTGTTCCCATTTGCTAATAATCCTTTTCTGCTACCTGAAAGGACATTCGGTCTGCTTGCTTTTATAAGGGGACTCATTATGACTCTCTGTTCTTTGTAGGGTTGTTATAGGATTTGATTGCAATGTGCATCTTGGTGCGCTGCCTGCAGCACATTATCCTTTCCCACTGATGCCCTAATAACGTGTCTCTCAGTGGCATCTCCAGGTATTTTTTCAGTCATTTGGCAATTATCCCACAGTCCCAGTACACCTGGGCTGGATGAGAAGATTATGAAAGGCACATTATACTGCTAAATGGGAAAATGTGAATGTGGACATTGTCAACGGTAATTGACTTTGGGAAATGGGAGTTTGGATTTGTTTTCTTCTTTTTTTATACTTGTGTTTGCAAAATTTCCTTTGGTGCACATCCATGGTATTTTAAAATTTTTTAAATGGGTCAAACTTTCTATTTTCCCAAACTTTACAGAAATCTTTCCACAGCAGCTTACCTTGCTGTAGGACAGGGGATTTAGAAAGTGCAGGCTGTCTCCTCCTTTCTTTTTCCATGGACACTGACCTCTTTTGGGTCTGGATTCACATTCTACAAAATCATACCGCCATGCTCGTCCCTGGCATGTACCTGGCTAGATGTCTGAGGATTCCAGTCCAGGAGTGAGGGCTCTTTTTCTTAGTCCATTTGTGTGCTAGAACAGAATATTGCAGCTTGGATAATTTATAAGGAACAGAAATTACCAGGGAACTCAAGGTTGAGAGCTCAGCCTGTGGTGACGGTCTTCTTGACGTACCATCTGACTGCAGATAGGCAAAGAAGTGAGGAAGGTGGCATGTGCCTATCATCCTAGCATTCAGGAAACTGAAGCAGGAGGACTACCATGAATTCAAGCCAGTCTGGACCACACAAACAAAACAAAACAAACAAACAACCATGAGGAACATACTCCTGCCCCATACGATGAGGCACAACTCTAATTCCAGTACTTGGGAAGCTAAAGCAGGAGGGTCACCCCAAGTTCAATGTCAGCAAGAGGTATACAGTGGGCTCAAGTTCATCTTGAACTGTACAGTGTAACCTTGGCTCAGTAAAGCAAAACAAAACACAAAACAGAACCCACTCCCACACTAATATCATTTATCCGTTCACAAGGGCAGAGTCTTCAGGGCCTATCACTTCCTTTTATTTCACTCTTTAATGGGTTACACGGATTAATGGGCTGAATTTCGGCAAAACTGTACATGCACATAACAGACTTTGATCATTTTCACTTCCAGTCAGCCCCTTGCCTCCTCCTCCCACACTGGTGTTGGGGGGGTTCGATGTGTATAATACATTTTGCTCATACCCATCCCTCATTACTCACCTTTATACCCCTTCTTCTTCCTTTTATTTCCTTTATTTCCCTCTTGTTATCTATTAATAGTGTCCCTTCTGCTTTTCTGTCATCCTTGTAGAGATACTGAACAGTATTTGTCGCTCTGAGTCTGACTTATTTTGCTCAATATGATTGTCTTTGGATCTATCCACTTTCTTAAAAATGACCAAATTTCTTCTTTCTCTTCTTTTTCCTCTTCTTCTTCTTCTCCTTTTCCTTCTCCTCTTCCTTCTTTTTTTTTGAGATAAAGTCTTGCTATGAATGCAGGCTGGCCTTGAATTCATCCTGTAGCCCAGGCTGGGCTCAGACTCATAGTGATCCACCTCTCAGTCCCCCAGTGCTGGGATGACAGGTATGTTCCATCATGCGTGGCTGTGAATGATAAAATTTCATTCTTTGGTGGAATGATGCCCCAGTAGCTTAATCAGTTCTTAAAGCCCAGTTATAATACAGTTATAGTAGCCATTAAATTTCTATGATTTTTTGGGTGGGGGGGACTAATTTGTTTGCTTATTTGGTTTTGGTACCAGAGGCTGAACTCAGGACCTTGCACTTGTGAGGCAGGCATTAGACCCAATGAGTTAAATCCCTGGCAAGAGTAGCTGAATTTCAGCATGAGTTTGGGAGTGGGAAACATTCAAACCATAGTCACTTTCTTCCTGCCTTGGTGTTTTTCACTGCCAAGCTTAGAACAAGGGCAGAGAAGTCCACATTCAGAAGCTAGGGAAGGATCTGAGGGCTAGCTGGTTCCCTGAAGAAGTCCAAGGGTGCTGCTCTAGCATCCTAGGGACATCACTATTTCCTCCCACCATTCCATAGCACTTCCCACAATTCCATGGGGTCTCTCACAATCCTGTGGGACTTACCCATGATTTTATTGATCTCTTTTCTTTTCTTTTTTTCTCTTCTTTTCTTTGTTTTGAGACAGGGTGTTGCTTTGTAGTTCAGGCTGGCCCTGAACTTACTATGTAGCTCATAATGATTTTCCTGCCTCTGCCTCCCAAGTGTTGGGATTACAGGCATGAGCCATCATGCCTGACCATTACTGACCTTTTTCCATGCTTTTGGATCCCCAAAACAACTCTTATCCTTTCTAACATAAGCAACCTGAAGATCCAAGGCCTCTGTGAGTCTCCAAGTTCCCATCACTGAAAAAAGAGAATAGAACTGAACCTCAAGTCTCTGGTCTCAACTCCCTAGAGCCTTCCAGGGCCACACTTTGCTGTCTGGGGCTCCTTTGAGAGATATGTTCTTAAGAGCCTCCTAAGCGACAAACAGCCACTTAGATGGGCCTTAAGTGTCATCATACTAGTCACAAATAGTCCCTTTGGGCCAAGTGTGTGGTGCATACTTGGAATCTCAGCACTTAGGAGGCTGAGGCAGGATTGGTACAAGCTTGAGGCCAACTTGGGCTACACAGTGAATTCAAGACTGGCTCACACCACATAGAAATACTCGGTAAAGAGGAAAAAGCCCTTCAGTGCAGACAAGGGCTCAATACTCACTTTCCTCAGAGGGAACCTGAGTCACAGAAGAGCAGCCAGTGCCAAATAAAGCTGAATGACACCAGCCATGAGCCCAGGAACTTTTGCCAAAGATGAGTTTATACCTGTGTTACCGAGGAGAAAATAGCAATTCAGACCCAACAGAAGCTCCACATCATTACACGTCAGGAAAATGCCCAATAAAATCAGCCCGAGACAACTCACAGGACAACTAAAACAGCAGAGGCTGCATTTCCGGTGTTGGCGAGGATGCAGGGCAGCAGAATGTTCAGACCCCCATGGGGGGAAAGCTGGTTATGCTTGGGCAAAGCACTTGGCATTGCCCACTACATGCACATGCCTCCCAAGCCTGAGCATGTCATTCAGCTTCCCCAGTGCTGGACACAGCACCCAGCACTCACAACTGAGAGGAGAGAAACGAGATTTAGCTCCCAGTTTGGGTGACTCAGTCTGTGGTCATCTGGCTCCAAGGTGGGGCCATCACAGAGGAAAGTGTGATGGAGCAAAGCTGCTTAGTTCTAGGTGGCCAAGGAGGCCTGAGACAAACTGTGAGAGATTCAAGTAGTATCCAGGGCTGCACCGCCGAGGCTCAGCCAGACACACCCAGAAGTGCTCTCTAATCTGCTGGACATTTCTCAGCCAGTGAAGTGAACATGGCAGGAGTAACAGCTCCACCTGACAAAAGTGCTCCTAGGTAGAATTCCAGTAGGCTACTCACATGTCTTTACAATATTGTGTACATGAGTGATCATAGCTGCTTTATAACTAAAACTAATAGAGCAGCCCAGACCAGGGAGAACTGAATGGCCAGCAGGAGAACGGCAATATGTCATGCAGTGGAGTACTACACAGCAATAAAAAAGAGACCGATGCCTGCAGAAGGCAGGGATGCTGCCCAAATGTTGGGACAGTATGTTAAGTGGCTGAAACCCACACAGGAGCACAGTATCTCAGGTTCACGACTCACCTGTGTGCTGAAGGCAGCTCCAGCACCTGGAGAATGAGGATTATCTTTTAAAAAGAAATTTTACAAGCCAATTGCTAAATGGCTTGGTTACTTTCTCCTGGCTGAGACACAGTACCTGGCACCCCAAGTTAAAGGAGGAAAGGTTTACTAGCCCACAGCATATAGAGGTTCCAGTGCATCACTGGCTGGTTCCGAAGCAGAGGAGGATGGAGGAGAAACAGTGCTGGGGATTTAGCTCAGGTGGTACCACACCTACCTTGCAAACACAAGGACCTGAGTACCATCCAAAACAAAACAAAACAAAAGAACCACAAGCAAATGAAAAACAAACAGCTCATGGCAAGACAACAGGAAGCAGAGTGACCAAGAGGGTAGAGAGATGGAGCCCTCCAGCCACGCCCCCAGTGGCCACGCCCCAATTGGCCACACCTCCCACCAGACTCCGCCTCTCAACATCAGCCTTGCTATGAACTCATCAATGACTAATCCACTGATAAATATCACCCTTATGATCCACTAACCTCTCCAAGGCTCCACCTAGGAGCACATGAGACTTTCAGGAAACATCTAGATATAAATCATAACACTAAACATAAACTATCCTAATAACTAAATTATCTAAGCTTTTTTTTCTGGTACCAGGAACTGAACTTAGGACCTTTCATGTGCCAGGCAGGCATGATGCCACTGAGCTACAACCCTAGCCCCTAAATGATATAATCTTACAATTAAATATATTACATGTCAAACAGAGGCAATACAGTAAGCCCTCACAACTCTTTACTCTAATTTTTTGCTGCATTTTTATGACTACATCTATCAAATCTGTTTGGGGCAAACTGTAGCAATATATGTCAGTGTACATCTATTTCCAACGGCTCTGTCAGTGGCCATGCTATGGGGTGTTTTGTTTGTTTGCTTGTTTGCTTGTTTTGGTTCGAGACGGGATTTTGCTATCCTCCTGCCTCAGCTTCCCGAGTGCTGAGACGACAAGTGTGCACGACCACGCCTGGCTAATGCTTTGGTAGCTTCTAATCAGTCATGGAAAAGGCCAGGGAAATTGGCAGATATGAATCAGAGCTTTACAGGGAAATGGGAGAGGGAGTGGTCAGACAGTCACCAGCACCCCCCGCCAGATGGGCCGGTAGGGAGCTCAGAGAAGACAAACTCCACAAGAGGGTAACAGAACGGAGACGCCTGGTGGGCCCTGACGCCTGAACCTCACCACCGACGATGAAGTTCTTTTTAAAAGCATTTTATCAATACATTTGTGACACACGTGAAATACGCGTGGGGAATTGGGACATACATACATGATGGTGACGATCTATTTCTTTCTTTTTTTTTTTTCTTGCCACTTTTTCAAACATTTTCTAAAACAGCTACTCTGAAGAGAGCTTCCCCTATGGAAAGGGGAGGTTAGGTGCGCCGTGAAATCGGCTTCACGTTCGCGGCCCCCACCGTGAGATACCGAAGGACACAGAAGGCCTGGCAATGATGTGCCACAGATGACCGGGAACTCCAGGGCAGGACTGCGCTGGATTCAGTTTTATAATCGGCCAACGTCCCCACATGGTGTGGGCAATAGTCACAGCTAATGTCCATCAGACACTGTTCTGGGCTTTCTCTGGGTTCTCACGATTCCCTCAAAATCTGAAGGGATTTTCATGATTCCCATTTTTCAGATAAGGCGGATAAGGCGAAGGTGCAACTTCAGCTCATCCAGCAGAATCTGGGTTTCAACCCAGTGAACCTGCTGGGGTGTGTGTATTAATCACTAACCCTCCTGACCATAAATTATCAAGAAAGGCTATTAAGTCATTTAATAACTGGCCCCCGATAACACAGCCTGACCCTCCTGCATCTCAGGCACCTGTACCCATGAAAAGACCGGCGGGTGAAGGTCCAAACGCTGGCCTCAGTGACACACCACGGGACCCGGCCAGCGGGAGGCAAACCGAAGGCCATAAATACTACTGATTATCTGAAAGGGGAAACTTTCCTGGTGGGTCGTGAGGTGAAGCAAGGTTGGCTGTGCCAAAGGAGGGCACCTGGCCAAGGAGGAAAATGGAAATCAAAGATAATGCGATCTCACTGAACTCGCCGACTTCAGCGCAGCCATGACAGGGACATGCCGGAGGCCGCGCTCTGTCCTCGGAAGCTCACTGCGGGGACCCACCCGCGCTGAGCACCCCGAGGGTTTCCTCCCACACAGACACACTGCAGCAGGGCCACACAGTGAGTCCCTGCACCTGGCGTGGTCTGGGCGAGACGGATGAGGGAGCCGGGCTGCCGACCCGGGAGACCGGTCCCGTGCCCATGTCCTTGCCTTCCTGAGTGAGCAGACAGACGTGCAGACAAAGGTCGCTCAGGGAGCCCGGAAACTGGCCAGAGAACTTGGTCCCAGCCCGGCCCACGCGGCTGTTTGTCTCCGAGAACCTCCCGCCCGGACAGCCTTCTGCTGGGACCAAGGCCTGCAGCACCGCGATGGCTCCGGCGCAGCATGACGTCTGTTCAGTGCGCACAGGGCCTGGGAAAGCCAGCTGGAGTCGGCCTTGGCGCGGGCGCTGGGTTTCACTGCACCAGTGAGGGTGAAATGGACCCAGCAGCGAAGAAGGCAGACAGTGCGGGACCCCAGGACCGTGCAGGGGCCTGTGCGGCCCGGTGAGGACCTCCTACCTCCCTGCACCCTCCTGCTCCTTGTCCCTCTTTCTTCTCCTCAAGAGACACAAAATGCGGTGTGAGAGACGTGGGCCCTGGTGTCACCTACACCCACCAACACCCTGATCAGCCTCCTCCTCTGGGGGCAAGGTCCCGTGATAAAACAGAGGCCTCTTGGGACCGGGCAGGGTCTGGAAGAGGCTCTCTCCCCACACGGAAGTGCCTGCCTGTACCCCTGGCAAGGGACAGCAAGCTCACATTCTGAAATTTTGCCCTGGGCCCAGTTTAAGAATCTTTTGGGCTCTCAGCACTAAGAAGACTTTACATAAGATGATCTCTCAGCCTAGAGCTACTTTCTCCCTCTCCTGCTCCCTGGTTACATCAGTTGGACACCTTATAACTCAGCCCTAGTGTCTTCTTCCTGAGAGTCGTCTTTGCCCCCATTCTTTTTCCCTTTTGAGATTCCTGAGCTGAACTCTTTCTCAACACATTCCTCACCACACTCGAGGCCTTAGGACACAGACAGTTGGGGAGTTCTGCTTTGAAGTGATTTTCCCACTGTGCCCCTGGAGGGTGAGACTGCCACTCATCACTGTGTACACAAGCCTAGCATGCACAGCATGGTGCTTACGGATGAGTAACCTATATAATCCACTGATTTAGACTAAAGTGTGAATGACTTGCCAAGAGGAAGAAGCAGAGGTGACACTGAGAGATCAGTGCTACAGGTGAAATTTCAGGGCTAGTAGGAGATGTAAGCACGTTGATACTTTCCACTGGAGCTCCTGGGATGAGACGCGGGATTCCCCCTGGGAAGGTATCTAAGAGGCTGTCAGATTTCATTTGTGTTCAGTCCTTGGAGGACCCCTAAGTCCCAGAAAGCACAGGAGAGGATGCTGTGGGTGGGGAGCAGGGAGAGAACAGAGGGAGATGCAACTGTGAATTCGTCCCCCACAGTAAGAGGCAGCACTGCTACTGTCCAGTTTCCGCTGGGGGACTGTCTGCAAGAGTTTAAGGAAAGAGTTCAAGCGCCACAGAGTTATTTAATCCAACTCACCCATTTTACAGATGAGGACAATGAGGATCAGAAAGCTGATAGCAGAGCAGGTTACTTCCACGTGTGGGACAGATACTCTGAACTCTATACACCATCTAGGCTTATTATACTGTCAGCCACCAGCCCCAAGGCACTCCTTTTGCACCCCTTGTCCACAGCCTACCCTGCCCTTCCCCAAGTCACCATCCCTTAGAGGACAGCCCCTTTTCACACCATAAAACCAAGCACAGATTCAGCGACAGGCTTGTCATTCAGCAGAACCTGGGTATTCCCAGCTTTAACATGAGGCAGGGCTGTGACTGTCACAAGTGTCACCTCCACCCTCAGCCCTTGGATCTCCTGCCCCATTCCTCTCAACATTGCTTCCCCCAAGAGGCCCAGCAGGGAAACTTCCCCATCCCTCCCTGCACACCAGGGAGCACAGAGGGGCTCCGGGGGCAGAAGCAGGCACAGGCGTATCCTCCGCAGTCACGATCTCGTGGTTGGGTACTGGGGGAAGAACGGGGCTCTGCAGGGAGACGATAACACAGAGAGAAGCCTGAACAGCCCTGGTCTGGAGGATGAAGGTCCCCACTTCAGACCCCATCAAAGGAAGGGGCTCTCCTACAGCAGGGCCCACCCACCCGGCCAGGCTCAGATAACCGGAGCCCAGGAAACTCCTCACAGTTGCTAGGGCGCTGTCCCACAGCACCTTCAACCGCAAACCGAGAGCTCACAGTGACAAGTCACCATCGTTCATCGTCCATTCCTTCAGCCCAGAGTGTTGCGCCTCTGCAGTCTGGTGGCAGCCGCATCAGCTTCCATGTGTCCCCCGAAAGCTGTGCTCAAACTCAGCCCCCAATTCCCGCACTCATGGCCCGTTCTCAGGTGTTTTCCACCTGAGAACAGAGAGCACATTAGGACAGCCATGTTCTGGAGCGGTGCACACAGCAGAGAATAAAGTCGATTTTTAAAGAAGTCTCCGCCTTCACAGAGCTTCCAGCAGAGCAGGGCTGTGGGGAGGAGAGACAGACACAACAAGCAAAGCCTCCAAAGGCTGCAACCGAGGGAGTTTTAGGAGATGAAACTTCCTAGACCACTGTGTGCCAGCCCCAGGCTACAGAACATGGAGAAAGCCCTGGGGTGGACTGTGTCTGCACTTAGTAATCATCAGCAACAACCCAGCTGGCTACATGCAAGCTGTTAATAACAGAGAAAGTGCCACATAACGGAGGGTGTGGAGGCACATGATATTTTGAACTCTGCTCAATTATTCTGAAAATCCAAAACCAAACTTTAAAAACTCCATTTTTCTCTTTTAAACTACTGTCTCAACCCATGCAAAAATACAGAGACAGGAAAGAGGGCACCGCTAGAAGGTTTAGAGTCTGGATGTTCAGCAGAGAGGAGTTGAAAGGCTGCAGTGGGAGGAAGGCCCACAGCGGCCCCCACAGAATTTCAGTCAGGAACTCTAAAGCCGCCAGGGCGCCAGGACGGGAAGGTGAGGATGCCAGCAGAGACCAAGGTTAGAGAGGCCCAGAGCCAGCAACCGGGTAGGAGGGAGCCGCTCAGGCCTCAGAGTTTCTGCGTGAGGAGTGGAGATAGCCTCCCAGACCCCGCCTCCCGCTAATTAGCGTGAGTTTTATGAGCTTTTCCGGCTTCACTGAACTCCAAGAAATAATATGAAGAAAAGGAACATTTTATTACATCTAGATTAATTCACCGCAGCAGTTCAAATAGCTGCCAAGTTTCCCATTGCAGAGATTTAAAAGCCACAGACACTAACATAGACTTGTGAGGAGAACCGGCGGGAGTACAGCGCCTGTGTATTCGCAGCTGTGATGGGACACAGAGGAACCGGCCCCGCCCCGCGCCGCCCTGCCCGGCCCGCGGGACCACACTGTGCAGGAAGATTTAACTCACCAGGTCGGGGAGGAGAATGAAGATAAATGAGACACTGTCCACTGGGCAGGACTGGGAGCCGAGCCCTGTGTGCGTGCGTGTGTGCACACGCGTGTGTGTGTGCGTGTGTGTGCGTGTGCGTGCACATGAGTGATGGACCTTTTCCTTGACAAGACCGCCAGCCTCCTCTGTGGTCCTGCAGTCTCTGGAAGCTGCGCCCTGTTTCCTGCCCCAGCTCCTGCTGGGCCTCCAGCTCTCCTGGTTCCCCTACATGCAGAGCCTTTCACTCTCCCCCTGAGGAGATTCCAGCCCCTCTGCTGAAATTCTCAGGCAGGTCTATTCCTGAGCCTGACTCTCACAGCCTGAGTAGCCCAGGCTCACAATCTGCTCTTGTGGCAGCGGGGGGGCACAGGTGGCTACTGAGCGTTGGAAATGAAGAAACCAAATTTTAAATTTTGGCTAACTTTTGGCCTAGTCTAGAGCCAACCAGTGCAACACACTGATTTCAAGGTTAGCCCAAATTACATAGTGAGACCCTGTCTCTCTCTCTCTCCTTTCCTCCCTCTCTCTCTCTCCCTCTCACACACACACATTAGTTTAAAACTGAAGCACATAAAATATTTTTCCACTAGTACAATCATATTGTTTTGTTAAAACTGTATGTCACTCTAACCTTTCCTGTCTGAGTTACTTTTCCCATTGCTAAACACCTGATACCCGATGTTAGAGCAGCGTTTATTGGGCTTCGAGCTTGTAGAGGTTTCATGCGGTAGCCGGCTGGCTCCCAGGTGGGGTGGCAAGCAGAGGGCAGCAGCTCAGGGGAGGCTGGAGGCAGCAATCAGAGATCAGGCAACAAGACCAAGTGTCCCTAACATCTCATCCACGCTACTCACCGTGGTTCACACCCTAATCCCAGCATCAAATCCTTGGTAAAGCCCCGCCTGAGGCCTTGGTGAGAGACATCCTGATACAAGCTACAACAATTCTGCTATGCAAACTATGATTATTTCCATATATTACAGTATGTGCAGGGCACAGACATTATTTTGAGTACTGTGCATGAGCCCATCAATGAATTTCATTTCAAATTTTCATATACACATGTAATATTATAATATATTTCTTTGAATATCTTCTACAGCCCATAAGAGGTACACACATTCCTATGTAAATTGTCACTGACATATTGAAATATGTATCTTAAATATAATACAGTTCAGTTCTCCTAGTTTTCCTAGTTTAAAATGTTTTAAATTTTTTAAACAAAGGTATATCACCAATGAAGAGCTGAGATACATAAGCTGCTAGTACTACAGTCAAAAGAGTAACAGCATAAATTCCCTTTGCTGGAGCAAAACACTTGGGCCGAGGATATAGCTCAGTGGTTCTGGCACCTGTCTTACAAGTGCAAGGGCCCGGGTTCGATCCCCGGTAACCACATAACAATACTGGGCGTGGAGACTCACACCCAGCAGCAATTAGTACCACATACCACAGTGCCAGGGCACAGTGGCTCACGCCTGTAATCCCAGCACTCAGGAGACAGAGGCAGAGGCAGGAGGATTGCTGTGATGTGAGTCTGAGGCTGAGCTCAGGGGCCAGCCTGAACCACAAAGCGAGACTCTGTCTCAAAAAACCTTAAAAAAAAATGACAATAAAATGGACAATATTTTATTCTGAGATATTGTAGAATATGTATAGTGGACCTATAGAAAGAGATGGAAGGAGGGCCAGGGATTTAGCTCAGTGGTTCTGGCACATGCCTTTCCAGTGCAAGGTCTGGGCTTCCATCCCTGATAACCACATAAAACAATGCCAGGTGTGGTGGCTCATGCCTGTAATCCCAGCACTCAGGAGGCAGAGGCAGGAGGATCGCTGAGTTTGATGCTGACTTCAGCACCAGCCTGAACTACAAAGGTGAGACCCACTAATAAAGATAAAATTTCAGAAAATGAGTTGGCTTTTAATAGTCAAAAAAGAGCCAGGCATGGTGGCACACACGTATAGCTCCAACACTTAGGTGTCTGAGGCAGGAGGATCATCATGAGTTCAATGCCAGCCCAGAGTATAGCGACAGCTGAAAAATCCCAAAAGGGGAAAAAAAGAATTGATAAAATTAATTGCCTAAAATCAGAATTAAATGATCAATTATTTTAATTTTTTTATTAAATTGTTAAATAATTTTAAATATATAAATCTACACTTATAAATTTGGTTATGCAAGCCAGATGTGATAGCATACTTGTGATCCCAGCATTCAGGAAGGCCAAGCCAACTGAGAGAAAGTTCAAGCCCAGCCTATGCCACTTAGTGACTTAGCAAGAGGCTTTGTCTCAGAATAAAAAATAAAAATAAAAAGGGCTCAGTGTTCCATACAAAGGTTCCAACTTCCAGTATTGTGAAATAAAGAAATAAAAATGAAAATTCACCAGCTATAAATAGCTGGGATTTTTGCATAAAAGAACAACACTTTTAGATGGAGAAGTGATTTTTTTTAAAAAGTGATTTTTGCAAATGGAATATTGTTAGAAAATTCTGAGGACAAGACTAAAAAAGCCATCTCACAAAAACTGAAAGCTCTTCCATTCAGTTGCTGCATAATTGTCCATAAAATAAAGACTTTTCTAACAATAGCAGAAGGCCAATCAATAAATGTGAAAAATTGCGAGTACTTTTCCTTCACTTTAGATGAGCCAAGCGATTTATAGATGCTGCCTAACTAACACTTGGGTACACTTTGTCTCAAAGGATTTCCAGTTGAAGAAATATTATCAATTCCTGGCCTAAAAAGAATCTAACACATGGCACAGATGCTTTTTGATCTTTTACCTTCACTGAGGAAAATTCTAGCCAGATAAGAAACGAATTAGTTTCCAAAAATGGTAGTTCTATTATGCTAGGTCAAAACTCTGGATTCATTGTAATTTTCAAATGCAGTGTAATGTTTCTCTTGTTTTGTTTTACTTTTTTCCCATTGTATCACAAATCTTGAAAATATTTGCATTTAGTTCTGCACAGAGGACCTCGGGGAGCGTGGGCGGTATAGGTGATGCAAGCGTTCATTCCCCAGGCTCCGGACAGCGCGTCATCTCCAGTTCACAGGAACCGGGAGGACACAGAGCGCGGCTTTCACAACCTCTTTGCTGCCACCGTTGATAGAGTTATGGGTTACACAAAAACTCACTGCACTGCAAACTCCAAGATTTTCTCAAGACAAAGGGAAGGGCTGCCAGATACTCAAAATCAAAGACAGAAAATGGCTTTTGTTTTCTCATCCCAATGCTACTGCTGACCAGTGAGCTAATTCGGGTCTTTGCTTTTTGTTTTCATTCATCCATGTTTGCAGTGTGTGGTGATCACGTTACTTGCGGGGAGCTACATGCTTCCACAACATCACTTTTACCCACCCTCATTCCCTCCATCTCTTAGTTTCCTTGTCGTTTGTAAAAGATCTATCTCCTGTTTTCTATTATCTGTTTTTTATTTTGCAAATGAGCTAAATTTGAAGCTGTAAAGTGAGGAAATAATTACTTATGAGAGAGCTAGACAGTTGTTAGAATTTATTACAACTGAAACTGTAATTTCTTCTTTGCAAGGGGTACATCCCCAACCCTTGTTTTAGTTGTATTTTGAGACAGGAACTAGGTAAGTTGTTAAATTCCCCAGGCTGGGCTCGAACTTTTGATATTCCCACTTCCATCTCCAAATGTGCCAAAATGGAAGCAGGCACCACTATGTCCAGATAGGAAATTTTAAAATGCAAATCATGATGAATTCACACTATTTTCCTAACAGCAGCCTACACATAAGTTGCTGGAGTTGTAACTGACAGGTGGCAGGAACATCGGCTGCGAAGACAGAACTGAGTTGAGTTTCTGTTGTCACTGGTCCTTCTGAGCAGCTTTGCGGCCGCCGTTCACTTCGTCCCCACCCGAGCCGCAGTGAATTTCCTCAGTCTGGACAGAGGCAGCTTCGAAATCGATTCTAGGCCAGATAAACAGATTTTGTCACTATTGATACAAATATCAAAGGGAAAGAAGTTTACTCCTTTCTGGTGAGTAGAAAACATTTACATATATTTGGAATATCTTCACTGTGGAGATTACTTTTTCACCTGAAGGTTTCATGATATGTAAACAGGTGAAATCTTTCAATGAAAATCTTGCATTTTCATCAAGATGTGCTATTAGTTAATACTCACAGATTTCCCCAACAAAATGAAAAGTGTATATAAAATATTGCATTAATAATTATTTATATTTATCACATGATAACAATATTTGGGATATATTAGATTATATATTTTTTTTTCCAGTATTGGGGATTAAAGCCAGTATCTTTGCCCTCATCCACACCTCCACCTTTTTTTTTTTTTTTTAAGGGTTTTTGAGACAGGGTCTCGCTTTGTAGTTCAGGCTGGCCCTCAGCTCAGCCTCCAACTCACATCACAGCAATCCTCCTGCCTCTGCCTCCCGAGTGCTGGGATGACAGGCATGAGCCACCACGCCCAGCACTGTGGTATGTGGTACTGGTTGCTGCTGGGCGTGAGTCTCCACACCCAGTATGGTATGTGGTAACTGGGGATTGAACCCGGGTCCTTGTGCTTACAAGACAGGCGCCGGAACCACTGAGCTAACTCTCCGGCCCCACACCGCCACCTTTTATAAATTTTTTTTTGTTAAATTTTGAAACAGGTTCTCTGTAAACCCTTAAATTGCCCAGACAGAACAGCTGAGTGATCTCAGAGGAAGTGTCCTTCTACCTTCCTTGGCTTCCTCCAGGGACCTCACGGCAGCTTTCTTGATATTTTATCTGCATTCTTGGCTGTCACTCCCTCGATTTGTTTCCAAGTGCCTTTCCTCTCTCATAAGCAATTAGCATTGAGAGCTGGGCAGGGTCAGCCCAATCACCATGGCATCCGCCCCACGTGGCAGATGCCGATTCACCTCGGAAAGGATGAAGCACACATGAAGCCTTGATCTGTCTCTCTCTGGCCCCAAGCCTTCTCTAAGCTCACCTGGCTGCTGCTCTTCAAGGTCTGGCCCCTGCCCATAAGAAGGCTGGGCTGGCACTGCCTCACCAGGATGTCCTGTCTGGATGGTGGCCTGGGGTCATTTCACAGGAATGGAGAAGGACTTCTGAGCAGGGCTGCAGAGTGCTGGGCTCAGGCCCAGGCTGCCGACCCGCACAAGGAAGGTAGCACTGAACACCGACCAGACAGCCAAGCCAGGCTTCTGATATCAAGGGAGACTTTCAAGCTTGTAAGCAAGAGACCCAGCAGAGGATGGTCGTGCACTGACACTGGACAAAGGCGAATGTTCACAGCTCATCCAACTTCTTCAAATGTGTAGACTTACACATCATCGCTGGAAACAAAGGCAGAGAAAAATGAGCAACTTGTGCAAGGCAGACGTGGATGGAGTCCAGGCGAAGAGCTGGACGAGGAGTCCATGGCTTAGGCCAGAGATAGTGCTGAGGTCACAGTGCAGGCTGAGGGATGCCACAGAGCAGAGTTCAAAGCCATCTTTGCCACATAGGAGGGTAGCCCTGTCCTCCTCTGAGATCCCATCCTCTCTAGCATAAATTGAAGTCACCATCTAACTCACAGGCTGGTGAAAGTAAATAACAAACTGTAGTTAAAGAGCCTAACTCACCACCGTGGAAGGAGGCAGTAAGTCAGATCCATCACTGCTGCTATTGGAGGGAGGACGTTCCCCTCAGACTGAGACCGCCTTCCGGGTGTACAGAGGTCAGTGTGATTGGTAGAATGTACTCCAGGGTGGGCGGAGAGATACACAAGAAGGAGGGGTGCTCGGAGAGGTAACAAGAGGTACTCGGGCACCTGATTAGCTGGGCAGGGAGCTGCCACAGGTCCTGCAGGAGACAGGACTGTGGGCACTTTCTCTGCAGTGTGTCAGATCAACACCCAAGGGCAGAATGAATGACGGAGACGGACTTCTGCTAGGGGCGCAGAGAGGCTCGTTAGACAGCACAGAGGATGCGAGGAGCGGGTTCCCCGTCGATAAACCTCGCGGTGTTTAATGTACAAGTGAAGCTCAAGATGAAATAGTCTAGGGACACTTGCTGCTCTTATTGACTCTTCACTTGTGACCTTCCAGGATGACAGGAAGGTTTGATCCCTAAAAGCCCCAGTGTGCCAGAACAGTGGGGTACCTTCAAGTGACTTTTCACGTGTTTTGAGATCTTCAAGAAGGACACAGAGCTAGGACTTTACAGAGCTTCCAGAACCACGCCAAGCAGTTCTGCAAGTAACTGAGAGTGTGGCGCTGCCAGCCGCCTGGTGCTTCATTTATTCCCTGGCGAGAAGTTCTGCAGGAGTAAAGGACCTGCTCCTCTGACCCCGAGAGCTTCCACACTCACCAAAAGAACCTAAAGCTGGATCCATCTGCACGTAACGGCTTAGGCCAGCCTGCAGAAAAGGCTCTCTGAAAGTATCTGAGAATTGTAGTGGGGCCCAAATAAGAAAATGCACGATAGGCAGACATGGTCTCCGACAGGTTTTCTGCAGCCACGCCCTGTGGGCATCGGACCAGGTGGGTGTCGGACCCGACGCTCTGCTGCCGCTCGGGCCCTTTGCACCTTCAGACTCACCATGTCAAGGCAGCGCTGGCCTCGCTTTCACGCTGAGGCTTCCTGCTTCCTGGATAGAGACTTGTGACTCCCCAGCTCTGCAGCCAGCGGACCCTGTCCTGGGACTGCCCTCCCACTCAACCGAGTCTTATTTCTGACTTAAATGAGGATGCTTCTGATTTTTCACCACAAATGTGATATTTTGTGTCAGCTTCTCCAGGATAACTCCCATCAGGTCCACATAGGTTCTTTCTTTCTAGAACTTGCTGCTTGTTGTTAGATACGGTATTAAATTTAACTGAATATCTTCCAAATATTTACTCAGATGATCATAAATTATATTTTCTAAAATTTTATAACTGCACATGATTCCATTAATAGATATGTCTCTTTTTTTTTTTTTTTTTTT